>JAFIDM010117636.1:17407-39981 GCA_023159025.1 Thereuonema tuberculata
TTTAAAAGGCTTTTCACCTGTATGGGTTCTAATGTGAGAATGTAAATCGTTTGATTGTGCAAAACTCTTCTCACAAAATTCACATTTAAATGGCTTTTCACCTGTATGCCTTCTAATGTGACGATGTAAATCGCTTGATACTGTAAAACTCTTCTCACAAAATTCACATTTAAACGGCTTTTCACCAGTATGGGTTCTAATGTGACGATATAATGGGCCTGATAGTGCAAAACTCTTCTCACAAAATTCACATTGAAAAGGCTTTTCACCTGTATGGGTTCTATTGTGATCATGTAAATGGCTCAATTTTGCAAAACTCTTCTCACAAAATTCACATTTAAATGGCTTTTCACCAGTATGGATTGTAATGTGAGAATGTAAATGGCTTGATAGTGCAAAACTCTTCCCACAAAATTTACATTTAAAAGGTTTTTCGCCTGTATGGGTTTTATTGTGATGATGTAAATGGTTCAACTGTGCAAAACTCTTCTCACAAAATTCACATTTAAAAGGCTTTTCACCAGTATGGATTCTAATGTGACGATGTAGATTGCTTGATCTTGTAAAACTCTTCCCACAAAATTCACATTTAAAAGGTTTTTCGCCTTTTTGGGAATTAATGTGATCGGTCATTATTTGCTGATTTTGAATTAAGTTTTTTAGAAATCTTGAAGATTTAAACACTTCTTATTTTTTTTGGATTTAACGATGTCGCAATATTCATGATTTTAAAAGTTAACAGTAGATCATTTAATGTAAATTTTATTTCTTAAAGCAATTACTGACTTATCACTGCTTTCTGCTATTCTTCACCTAATGTAATCTGTTAATTGGTAGGACTTTGCAATACTCATTTTATTTCATTCATTAGATGTCTTTCCTCCTGTATGTGATTTAATTTTATCACTTAACTATGTAATTCACTTAACTTATTAAATTGTATTTTAAAACTAATTAGTTTTTAGTAATTATCATAGGTTGATACGTAATTTATCCTGGAAACTATTCTATTCGTCACAGCCTTATCTTGAAATTGACTATTAAAGCCTGATTTACAAATATTCTGCTAAGAAAATATGAGCTGAAAAGACTTTCAAATACGTTCTTTTTATTAATGTTCGTGGGTGTTATTTTAATATTGTAATGAACATTAAGCCAATGTAACAAAAGAAACAATTTTTACACAGAAGAAATGCAATTGTCAAAGCCCGAGAAAATTACAACACACGGACGATAAGCCTATTTCATTCTCTAAAACAATCCAATGAATTATTATTAATTGATACAGATCCTTACTCTAACAATAAACCAGGATTCACGTAAAACTTAATGACTGGAACTGATATTTTCAAAATCTTCCGATGAAATTTAGACAAAGATGGAATCAGTAATAGCAACTCGAACAAGGTTAATGCAGTAACTCGAAAACCTGAAACGAGTGTTGGGATATGTTCGGTTGAGGGGTTGAGGCCGTAAGTATATTACAATTGATCATACTCTACGTCTCCCAGTAGAGTATTTAACTTAAATTTTGTCAAAAGTAAAAAATCTAGCCGTATTTTTAATCTGCTACGCCATTTTTTTCATAAAATTTGATAGTTATGACGTCATTTCTCGGAATTTTTTTTGTAGGTTAAAGGCGCGCATGCGCAGACACAGCAGTTGCAATGTAGGTAACTGTGAAAAATACGGCTAAGGAAAATGAAGTAATACCAGAAGGACTAGTAAATGACAAAAACAAAATGATAGAAGATACTGAAGATATAAATAATCTAATGACATCATTCTGGGAAGAGGCTAATAAGTCAAAACAAAATTAGGAATCAAATGGAATAAAAAATGATTAAAAAAAAGGTAAAATAACCTCAAAAATAATTATAAAAGAATTCGAACAAAACATAAAAGATTTAAAAAACAATAAAGCAACTGGGCTAGATCTAATTGATAATGATTTTATTAAGTATGGAGGAGAAGAACTAAATAAATGGATTAAAACATTATATAACAAAATAATAGAAACAAAGCAAAGTAAAATTAATCCATAAAGAACAAAAAAGGAATTGAAAAACTACAGACCTATAATGATGATTAGCAATCTCTGTAAACTGTTCACCAAAATACTAACCATCAAATTGGATACAATAATGGAAAACAACAACGTATTAGATTCAGAAAAGATAGAAGAGCTTCAGACGATTATTTGTGCTCACTGAAACCATAGATAAAATATAAAAATTCAAGAAATCGCTTTATATTGCCTTCTTGGATATCAAAAAAGCTAAAGATACGGTAAGGAGGGACGGACATATTACGAAAGAATAATTTTGATGCCAAATTTTTCAGACTTGATTCAAAATATTTATAAAGACAGAAAGTTGAAGTGTAAACTCTATAATTGGGAATCAAATTGGATACAATCGGAAATAGGAATGAAACAAGTTATGTCACCAAAACTATTCAACATATGAGTGAATTAACGTTTAGACTTGAAAAGAGCAACTTGGGTATCCCAGTTTGGGTTGAAACTCTGCGAGGCTTATTGTTTGCGGATGACATTGTATAATAAAAAGGATTTACAGAGCCTAATAAATTCGGCGGAAAGCTTCGCAAAAGATTTTCAAATGGAATTCAATTGGAACAAAAGCGAAATGATAAATTTAAATGTAGTTGAGAAAAACTACTGGCAAATTAATAATCGGGAAATTAAAGAAACCAATGAATATAAGTATCTTGAAATATTAATGACAAATGAAGAACAAATCTTTAAAAAGCACACTAACAAAATAATAGCTAAATAAACTAAGTGGATGGATAAGAAGCATATGTAATAAAAGCTACAATAAAGTAGAACTAGGTAGAATATTATGGAAATCATTGACTGTGCCTATTCTAACATATGGTAATGAAACTATACTAGAGAGTCACTGAAAAGGATGAAAATATTTAAAAAATTAAACTCCACCGCAACAGGCAATGCTGTTGCTGGGGTGCACGGTAGGCCAGGCTCCCAGCAATTCTAAACCAATGGGATAAGGATAGATAGAGGATCGTTCAATTGCCATTGGTCACTAAGACATCATAATTGGATCCATTGTGTCCCGTCATGTGTCCACTATGTCAGAGATATCTCATCAAAACTATGATGAGATTCAATGGTCATGAAAAGTCCTGTGGATTTACAAAAGGATAAAATTACCTTAATCTTAAAGGTGGAGATAATATCAGTAGTCTTACGGCCTCAACCCCTCAACCGGGCATATCCCAACACCCGTTTCAGGTTTTTGAGTTACTCCTGTTCGAGTTGCTGTTACTGATTCCCAGTTGTCTAAATTTCATCAGAAGTTTTTGAAAATATTAGATCCAGTCATTAAGTTTTTCATGAATCCTGGTTTATTGCTAGAGTAAGGATCTGTATCAATTAATAATAAAACATCTTCATTGGATTGTTTGTTTTAGAGAATGTAGATTCAAAGTGATTCATTAACATGCTGCTCAGCTGCATTACAAATGGAGTCATAAGATGTGTGATCAAAAGCTCTTTAAATATCTAGAAAGGCACCGAGAGCCTCTGTCCATGACACAGTGAACATTCTATCTTATGTACAAGATGGTATAAGGCTGTTTCAGTAGAAAGTCCTTTCTGATAGGCATATTACCTGCAATGAAGAGGATGTTTTAAAAGTGACATTGCTTAGATGCCGACCAAGTGTCTTTTCCTTACATGTCTCTGCAGTGCCTTTAGAAGAAAGGAGGAGAGACTGATTGGTCTATAGGATTTGGCGGAGGTGTAGTCAGACCTTTCTTCCTTAGGGATAAAAACAACTCTTGTCTTTCTCCAGTTCATAGGAATATAACCAGTGCCAGATAAGAGCGATAAATATGTTCGAGAGGAGGTACTATAATCTCCACCCCTTTTAAAAGTAGGGCTGGGAAAATTTCATCCTCTCCTGCTTCTTTGATGGGCTTAAAGCTAATAGCCTGCTTAACCTTTTCGTAAGAAACAATGCATTTGGCAAGAGAAAAATCCTTGCCCACAGTTGCATGTTGTAAGAATCCATCAATTGCTCTTGAGTCTGGGAAGTGAACATCCAGTAGGTGCTTAAAAGCCTCATCCTCGGATGACACAAAATCCCCACTGGATAGTAACAACGATCCCAGTTTCGTCTGAGAGCTTTTCGATAAAACCTTGGTCAGCCTTGTGGCCACAGGTAAAGTTTCTATGTTATCACAAAAAGCTCTCCATGTTGTTTTCTTATATTATATAAATTGTTATATAAATTGTTCTTATATAAATTGTTTTCTGGCACATTTATACTTCTTTTGACATTCTTTGTAAGAATCCCAAGCATGTGAAGTACCCATGTATTTTGCCTTATTGAGCAACTACGGGTCTTAGTCCTGAGTCTGTCCAAAAATGAATTTCACCAAGTAATTTTGTTCCTTCGTTTACAACGAAATGATTAATTCTGTTTATTTGCAGAGATGAGGACATTTGAAAGAAAGCAAACAGACTTTTGTATGCCAAGCTCATCATGATAAGGGACAGGAAAACCTGCCATTTTGAGTTTGAGATCTTCTTTATAGAAATCCCAGTTAGTAAGGCGTGGGTTTCTATACATTTCCTCGCTGAGCGCCACCATGCTCAAAGAAAATAGAGTATGACGAATGTCCTACAAAGAGATCTATTTTGAGACCCTCAATTTCCAAACTTCAGTCCTAAGACCTGCGGAAGCAAGGGTAAGGTCTAATACTTCTTCCCTAAACGGGATTAAGAAAGTAGGAACTGAACCGATATTCGTAATGTCCAGATCAGTAGTAGATAAGAACTCTAATAAAACCTCCCCCTGGTATTTATGTCGCTGCTATCCCACACTGTATCTGTATGGTGGGAGTTAGCGTCACATCCCAGACGAAGGGGGAATCCAGTGTTCATATAGTAAGAGACCAATTTCTTTACCTCCAGTGGAGGTAGTTGTCCTCAGAGTTTGGGTTATGGGGAAAGTAAGCAGATGCAACATTAAGGTCGCTTCTGTTCATTCTTGGAAATCTGATTGCGACCAGATCCTGGTGCAAAATTCCGAAAGTTGAGGAAATCATTCCTGTGCTTTCAAGTTACAAGCACGCGGACAGTCTATGAGCAGTGAAGCAAAGATCCTCCACATTCTATCAGATCTCTAACTTTGTCCCTATAGAACCAAGGGTCTTGAATGAGAAGAAAGTCAATATCCAGCTCTGTGATTTTCTTGGAGAGTACCACAGTAGCCGCTGAACTGTATTGTAAATTAATCTGTAAGAACAAGACATAATATAAAGCACTTGACAAGGGTAATAAAATAAAAAGAAAACTTACCTACAGTCTTCGCAGCCAGAGTTGAAATTCCCAGAATGCAACGCAGATTATAGATTTTCCTTTGCTGGCCGGTCACGCACATTCAAATAGAAGAGAAAATGGCGGTTGCTGCTTCACATATAACATTTCGATGAGGAAAAGTTCTCAACATCAAGCTAGGGAAATTATTCTTATCGTTGCTTGTCAATTTCAAGAAGATGTATGTGAGATTTTTGATATTTCCTATTTTTGATAATTGAGATTGATATTTCCTGCGGAGCTCATGGCATTAATACTGGAGAAATTAGTCAATGATAATGTGTTTCCGGTTTCAACATTTGCCGCGACGACTATAGTTTGAGACGTCTATGGTTGGTTAGGAGAAACTCCTTCCCTGTTCTTGGCGTCTTCTTCTGTGGTTTGCAAAGGAGTCCCTTTTTCTAAGAATTTAGGTTTTTTTCTTTAGGCAACGTCTAAGTTGATACTTGGCCGAAAATTCCATTTCGCCAGATACTTAACCGAATCCTCATCTTGTCCAACGACTGGCAACGACCAGAGTGAATCTGTGTTTTTCCTTCTTCGTCTCCACGATTCCCGAAGCAGAGGCTGTCAGATCAGGATTCTGTCTTTAAAACAGATAGGTCGCCTCGCTTGGGTTGGAGACTAAAGCTACGTGAACACCATGCAACTTTTCAGCAGTCGGCCGATTTCGGTTTAGTCAGCCGATGTCGAGTTGGCCAACTTTTGTCAACCCCAAGCATCAAGCAACTCGCAAATGAGTCGGCTGTGATAGAAGGAATCCCATAATGCAATGCATTTCCCACAGCCGATGTGAAAAATCCGATAAAATCGAGGTTTTGAAACCTCTCTGATTAATTCTGCCGCATACAATTACTGCATTTCAATATAAATTTTATTTATGCATGAAAGAAACTCGCAATACTCTGATATTAATTGTTTACGCGCTTCTCTTCGAATCAAATCTGCAAATATCATTTTTGGACGCCATATCTTCCATGGGCGTGACATCACGACTGACGTGTTCCAACGCTGCTCCGTGATTGGGTAATTCCCGTCGACTTCCATCGACTTCCATACAACTTTTCGAGTTACAGGTGTAGGAACAACTCGAGTTGGATGACAAAAGTTGCTGTCAAGTTGCTGAGAAACGGGCTCAAGACTGTCTATATCAACTCGTGAAGTCAAAATCGGCCGACTAAGTTGCTGAAAAGTTGTCACAAAAAAAAAAAAAAAATTATTTATTAATATTAAATGTTAAATGTTTCCTTGATTTAACCATTAGGGAACTTTATTTGGAATAGTTCCGCGGAACAAGGTAAAAATGAATAAAAATATCTCTGCTACCATCTCGTTTGGGATTACGAGCAACCGAAAGATAATAGTAATAATCTAAAGGATAAATAGTAAATAAAAGCCAAGATAAGTAAAGATTAATAATATGAATTTTGCTGTAAGGCTAAATGTAAATACACATAGTAAATGATCAAAACAATGGGCTTAAGGCTCACTGAGAAAGCACCAAGTAAACTTCAATAGACATAGAAAGTATCTTCTCGACAGTCCTTCTTTGGGAAAATGTTCAAGATAAAATTAAAAGTCAATTAAACGAAAAAACTT
This sequence comes from Thereuonema tuberculata, assembly GCA_023159025.1. Classification (NCBI taxonomy): domain Eukaryota; kingdom Metazoa; phylum Arthropoda; class Chilopoda; order Scutigeromorpha; family Scutigeridae; genus Thereuonema; species Thereuonema tuberculata. The sequence continues at coordinate 24,375 of JAFIDM010117636.1, forward strand.
CAAAAGTCAGAAGTAGTGTTGATTGAACGTACAGTTTAACACTTATTAAAATGAAGAAGATATTTGCTAGCAAAACGTATTCTTAACAAAACGAATAGGCCTATTCAAACAGTCACTTTCGCACATCATTGCTGCTTGCAATACACCATGGGATCCCAGGTTTGTGTTAAGGCATCCAATTCACACGCGGATACACATTACGCCAGGTACCAATGTCGGGCGGATGAAAACACTTCACTGTAAATGACTCACTGTAGCACTTTTAAGATACATATCACTGGCGCTTATCCCAGTTCATGGATTCTGACGCGGCGGTCAAGTCGCGGAGGTGGGTTTGACACTGGTAATTCGGCGTCCAGCAAAGTACTACCATCGCTGCCTTCTCAGCAATCGTTACGGGTTAGCGGGCTGCAAAACTAAGTTGGCTGTGGCGGTTAACCGACTCATCCCGCCAGTCTCTACTGTGGGTTTTCATACGGATCCCTCCTGTTTACCAAGTTCACAAAACCATCGGTTCCCATGGCAAACGTGCTGAGCTGTTTCGGCAGTGGAAGGTTTTCTTATCCGTCATCGTACCTCTCCTATGTCACCAATCTTAGTTCTTATTTATAATGAAAAGGCAGAAATTAAAAGGAAAGGGTTAAAATAAAAATAATAGTTCAAATAAGCGTGGAGACTACATTTTGTTCGACTTAATGGCTTAACGACTCCGACACCAACTCAACTATTTTTCTGGAAATAAAATAATTGAAAAGAATAACTGATTACGTCACCAAAACACACAAAATTAACCAATAACGGGACAGGCGACGAAGAGACGGGTGAGCTACGAAGGAAGCAGTGATTGACAGGCCCAAAGACAATGTAAAAGAAAGCAAAGGAAGCTCTCAAATAAACAGAGTAGCAAAAGAGAAACAAGAGGGCGACAGGTCAACTAAAGGAAACGAAACTCAAGACCACCGGAGAAAGATAAACATGAATGAAGAACCTTAAGTCTAATGCAAAAGGAATTCGCAAAATTAAAATAAGAGTAAAACAGTGAGAAAGATGGCGAAAAAAAAAGGGACGAAAAATGAAAGGGCAAAAATAAAAAAAAGACTAAAAAAAAAATCGTGACAAAGTTGCATGGTGTTCGAGGGGCTTCACTTTTATAAAACCAATTCTTAGTTCAAATAATTGTCCATTGTTCATTTTTTGAATAATTTTAAAATCTTAAATATTAACTTCTTTTAAAAAAGGTCCTAAATCTTTCTTCTTATTTATTTGAAAAATTCAATCCCAAAACCTGAAAACATGTTCAATCTTTAAAGCTTAGTGTTTGGGAAGGAGGGAAATGGTTCTCTCTTTCCAGGAGATTAAAAAAGGCTTGAAAAAGTAAGACGATTAGTCTTACGAAATATCGGCTATATGATGTAAGGAGGATTAAAATAGTTATTAAAGAAGTTATCTAATATGGTTTAAAAAAATTTGTTTGTTTATTTATTAATACAAAGTGAGTTTCAAAATTTTTGTATTTTTTTAAACCTATTATTTGTTTTGGTTTTGTTGAAATGGGTTCAAAATGGGATTAAAAAAACTTCTTCAATGTACTCGATGTTATTTAAATCATAATGAGCTTCCGCCTGGTTTTTTGAATCTATTGTAGTAGTATTATCTATAATAGTACCGTACTACTTATACAAACCAAAAGCGGTACCCGAAGACGACGGAACTAGACTTTCCTATGATTTGTTGTTGAATACAGATACAACCATCAAAGCAAACAGATCCGATATAGTTCTTCAAAAAACCGGAAAGCTTTCTTAATCGATATCACTCATCCAAATGATAACAATATCAATGTACTCGATATTATTTAAATCACAATGATTTTCAGCCTGTTTTTTTTTTTTTTCAATCTATTACTAGCTAATTCTAACTTTTATTTATATATTTTTAATTATTTGATTAAATTTATTATCTATATTTTAATAACTATTTTATTGTATTAATTTCATTATATCATACTATTTCCTTGTTTATTATAAATATTATTGTAATTCATTTTAATATTGTTTATTGACTCATGTTTCCTTCCCCTTCCCCCGATCAATAATGTATTCGACCTCTTTTTTAATCTCAGATTGTTTATTTATTTCCGTTGTCTGTTTATTTGTAATTTAAAAATCACAATCGAACTAAAATTGATAAAACATTGTGTTATATTTTAAATACATTCCTTATTTAATCTAAGTTTGTGTGATTTTTTTTTATTATCTGAATGGATTTAGTTCCAATTGTTGCAGAACAATATTTTTGTAGTGTCACCACCATGTGCGTATTTGGCGATAATTCACGGATTTCAACCCTTTTCAACCAGAGGGGGGGGGAGGTTCCAGGTTCAAAAGTGGCCCGTTTTTTCTGCATTGTCCTAAAGAATAATTCTGCAAAGTTTGGTCAAGATAGGTCAAAGGGACCAGACATCAAACTTGTGGATAAGGTCAACAAACAGACCTATCTCATTGATATTGCAGTGTCTATCAGCAAGAACATGCAGAAAACTCACGCAGACAAGAGAAGTAAATACACCGATCTAGCACACGAGCTCCAGAAGCAGTGGAGGCAGGACCAAGTACTTGTTGTACCCATCGTCCTGTCAGCCACTGATCTAGTACCTCACACATTGCACCAAAGCCTCAGTACTTTAGGACTTCACAAAAACATACATGTATAATTCCAGAAGGCTGTGATAACAACACGCACAGTTAGGAAATTTGTGGACACGACACATCCCTAACCCCCCTTGACACTTTTTTCACTTGGCAATATGTTCTTTGGTCCTTGATCCTCCATGTTGTCTTTGCTGGGGAAACACAAGGTTGAACATTTACATAATAATAATCATCATCATCACCAAGAACATACAGAAAACTCACGCAGATAAGATCAGTAAATACACAGACTTAGCACATGAACTACAGAAGCAAAGGAGGAAGGGCCGGGTACGTGTTGTACCCATCGTCCTGTCTGCCACTAGCCTGCTGCATCAGACACAGCTTCAGCACAGTAGGACTTCAGAGAACGAAATGAGTTTAGTTGAGAACTGTCCGTGCGTGCATTCATTGGTAATCCGTTTTATTAAAATTAAAGAGAATAATAATAATAATCAGGATGAACAATAATAAATTCATTCATTTTTGAATACAAAAGTTTTAAAATATGTTTGCAGAATTGATACAGACAAAGAAAACTTCAGATTTATAATAATTAAAGAAATATCATCACAAAAATATTCTTTAGATTGTGTTGTGTTCAATCAATCAAAATGTAAAGAATAATTCAATCAAGGAATCTCAACGATGTTATCATAACTATTAATTCAGTAATTTATTTTGATAAACTATTGCTTTGTTACAACGAAAAAAATTGTTAAAATAGACAGCATATTTATAGAATAAAAGCATACAGTTTATTTATTGGTGATATTTAAGAAATAAAGATGAAAGTTAGTGTTTTTAAGCACAAATTTTTATGGACAAAAATTATAGACAGCTCCGGAGACGGGGCTCCGTCTATAAAGAATGTTTGGGTACCCAAATATGGACCGTTTAATACAAGGTGGCCATAAAATAACTTTCCCTGTTTGGAGGCATCTGCAGCGATAACTAATGAACGGAATGAAACCAAAATTCAGATATAATCTATTGAGGGCATGGGGAAAAGAATTATGCAAAAAAAAACAAAAAAAAACAAGAATAGTACCAAAAGTTGCCAATAGGAGAAAATTCGGCGCTGCTGTCACTCTAAACGTAGATTATGCAAATATGTAGATTATGGAGCGCTAGTGCAGAAGTGACAGCAGCGCTACTCAGTCCTTTTAAAAAGGGAAGAGCGAACGTTCAGTAAAGCTGTTCGTTGATTGACTGTTGAGTTGTACTCAATATGCGGCCTACCTTACCTCAACGTGCATTACTTGTAATACTTAACAATAATTGAATGTAGTTCCCGTGGCCTAATGAAGACGTCTGACTTCGGATCAGGAGGTTGCAGATTTGATTCCTGTCCAGGACGTTTCATCGTAGAAATTATTCAATTTTTTGAAAGTTTTTACGCTTACGTTCAATGTCCGCGTGTGTTTTATTTTATTAATGGTTCGCCCTTAATTTTATGCTTTTAACACAAAATTTCTTTTATTTATTTGTTTTTTTATTTGAAAGTACAGTTGTAGATAAATATTTGGAGGACATAATTTGTGGGATGACGTTTATTCATGAGACAGCACTCTGTTAACTTCTGCTGTACTGAAATGGAGAATGAAACCGTTTTTCGCCAGTTTTGTCAACATCAAAGGTTCCCTCAAATCTGAAGCTTTTTTTAGATTCTGAGGAAGGGTAAAAAGTTGTTTCGGAGGATTGCGTTTCCAATTTAGAATTTTATTTGTCCGGTCGTATTTCGAGATTTTCATAATTGACGATACGATCATTAACGAAAAACGGAAAGCGATTTCGAAAATTAAAAAGAAAATCGGATGTGTTTTGGCTTGTGATGGTGTTTTTTTTTATTTATCTTTGAATCATGAAGTTTTTCTAATTCTAAATCTTAAGGTGCAATTCAAACGTTTTTTTTTTTTCTTTTGTTTGTATCTTGAGGAGGATACAGAGGATTTCGGGTCTTCGAGTTGGCATCAATGCTTTTAAAAAGTTTGTCAGGTCATCAGCGTTGAAATTTTCTGTTGTAGCCTTCCTTCTGCTCCTCAGATTCGATTTTCAAGAATGCAGACTTCTTTGTGTTATTTCAACTGATGTATAATTTAATCTAACATCACAGTAACTGGTGAAGTAATTTGAAAACCAGCATTTAAACTGTTTGACATGGCATCCAAAACACACACTGTTGAAAAGTCACATCGATGTGAATTTTGTAAAAAAAGTTTTACCAAAGTGAGCAATTTAACGAGACATATCAGATCACATACAGACGAGAAGCCGTACACCTGTGACTTTTGTGGAAGAAGCTTTTCTCAATCAACTCATTTAACTAGACATATTAGATCTCATACAGATGAGAAACCGTTCAACTGTGAGTTTTGTAAAAAAAGTTTTTCCCATACAAGCAACTTAACCAGACATATTAGATCACATACAGGTGAAAAGCCATTTATATGTGAGTTTTGTAATGAAAGATTTTCGCAGTCAACCCATTTAACTACTCACATTAGATCGCATACAGGCGAGAAACCATTTAAATGTGAATTCTGTGAAAAATGCTTCTCTCATGAAAGCAATTTAACACGGCACATTCGGTTACATACGGGTGAGAAACCATTTCAATGTCAGTTTTGTGAAAAAAGTTTTGCTAATGCGAGCCATTTATCAGGCCACATCAGATCCCATACAGGTGAGAAGCCATTTAAATGTGAATTATGTGACAAAAGCTTTTCTCAAACAAGCCATTTAACTTATCACATTAGATCCCATACAGGTGAGAAACCATTTCAGTGTGAATTATGTGAAAAATGCTTTTCTCATACAAGCAATTTAAATGCACACATGAGATCACATAAAGTTTAAAAATATTTAAATATCTACAGTTCGGTCCAAAAAAAATCCCCATTAAGCGTTTGGACTCAATTTTAGCTTATGTTAGATTAATTAATTAATTATTGAGCTTTTTTGCTTCAGCACTTGAACTTTGATGCAAACGCTGTAGATTAACATATTTATGAACTTTTGAAGTGGTTTTACAGATCATGGGAAAGAGAAAAGACATTTCTCAAAGGAAGCAAGGGATGATTTTGGGACTCAAAGCTGAAGGAATCACGAATAGGAAAGTTGCTAGGAAATTATCAATTGACCACAAAACCGTGGGAAATATATTGAAGAAATGAGTTGAAACTGGAAAGTCAAGTTTGAGGTACAAATGTGGTCGGAAGAAAATATCCAGTTTCAGATTGCACAGGGCAATGAAAATGATGGCAAAGCAAGACAGAAAACTGAGTTCAAGGCAGATTGCTTTTAAGATTAAGCGGGAGTTTGAGACCTCAATTTCCCATCGAACAGTGCTAAGATGCCTTTCTGATCTCAACCTTAAGAAGAAAAAGACCTGCAAAGAAAACCCTCCTAAGAAAAAAGCATGTTGAAGAAAGAAAAAGGTTTCTCGATCTGTATCAACACTGGACATCCGAGGACTGGAAGAGAGTGATTTTCTCGGATGAAAAGAAATTTAATGTGTAAAAAACTAAGTAAATATTGTTGTACCAGTAGAGCAGAGTTAATTGAGAAAATTATTCACGTCGAAATTGAAGCTGTACATGTGAAAACTTGTTGAGTCAATGACACATCGAGTTCAAGCCCTTAAAAAGGCACGAGAAGGGCACACAAAATATTAAGGCAAGTTGATTTCGATATAATATGTTCTGTACAACTTAATTTCACTTAAAAAATGTTCAATAAACCAATGAAATATAGCCTCTTTGTTGTTGTTTTGGCATACATTGAGTAAAATTGTAGGTGGGGATATTTTTTTGGACCGAGCTGTATTCCATGAGAAAAAGCATTAACCAAACAAGCAACTTAGCCAGTCACATTTGATTACAAAACAGTGAAAACTAAATGCATTTTTTTGAGTAGAGCTTTACGCCGGGAGATGCTTTGAAAACAAATACGTTGACTTTCTCTTCAATGTAATTTTGATGAGAAAACTTAAGTGATTATGGCACAGATTAGCCTCGGAGTCTTTTGCACCCTTAAAACTCAACTAACAATAACAAATTTAAATAATGAAGTCTTTATATTTTCAAATAGACTGTCGTATAAGAAGCTTTTTTGAAAACTGTCTGAAAAATAAAATAAAAATGAGCTTATCAACAGTTCAGCTTTCATTTTACGAAGTCTACCGTAGTGCAACAAATCTCTCAATTTGAGAATTAAGTGTAAATTTTTTTCAGATGTGCATCATTTCATTATTACATCACAAAGATTTTTAAGTCTGACGTATGATTTGAACGTCGTATAACAGATGCTATAAACAAAATTATGGAAAATGTTTTGAATCACGACAGACACCGAATGGTTTAAATCTGGAAATTATGCATGAAAAGTTTTTGTTGAAACTTCATTGTATACAAATGAGATTACCTGCAGTTCGTGTTCCTTTAAATGTTTGACTTTTTTTTACTAAACTAAATTGTAAGGGTATAAGGACTAGAGGAAGACCGAAATTAAGATGGATGAACAGTGTAAGGAATGATATAAAGGAATTTAGAATTACAAATTGAAAAAAAAAGGCGGAAAACAGAGAAAAATGGAGGAGAGCTCTGAAGGAGGTTAAGATCAAATAGGGCTGTAAGACCAAACAAGAAGAAGAAGTAATTTTTTAAGCTGTTAGGGTTTTTGGAAGCTTAAATCTTAAAATTTCAGTTGAATCTTGGTTTTAATGGAAGTAAAAATATGAAAACTTTTATCAGGGACAAATTATAAAGGTGTCATTTCTGATGTTTTATGTTAAATGAAATTAAACAATTAATATTTATATTGAATGAAGTAATTTTATGGTGTTTTTGTAGCTGACAAAATTTGATTTATGACTCGGTTAAAATTTTAAGTAATAAAAAAGAACTAAATACATAGTATTAAATTAATAATTATAAACAAGTTATGTAAAATCTCAGTTTACACGTAAAGGTTTAACATAATTATATAAATTCTAATAGAAATGAATTGGTATAAATATAATACCCTTTCTATCTATTATGTCATTTCCTTACCTTAATTAGATTATTACTTTATTAAATAACTAGCTGTAACCAACATGTGTTGCAATGCCACTCAAAAGAAAGAAAGTGTTTGTGTTTTAATTCTGTTTCTTGAAATGCTTTTGGATACACAATATTTTTGTTTTTCCATCTGGTAAACATGAATAAATCAGAAGGTTTTTCCAACACATTTGCAGGCCACATACATCTATCCATGTGTAAAGCATGGATTTTCCAAATTTAGTCAACACACTTGTAGCGATTGTCCCTGTGCTTTGTTGATGGTCATTGGAAATGCGAGTCGCACCGGAAACTGCAAACGTTAAAACTGGAAATACACTCATTTGTTGAAACGACTCGCGCACCAGATATTGTAAATTGGTTCTACTAATTCAGAAACCTTTGAGGGCGTGCGCACAACAACTCACCAAAGTTTCATCGCAATCTGATGAATGGTATAGGAACGCATACGGGACAAACAAACAAAGAAATATTCATTTTTATATATTAAGATTAGCAAATTTCCAGCATGATTCCATATCGGTCTTTCCCTGGATCCTACGATGCAATTTCAAAAAAAAAAAAAAAAAACAAATATTGAGAAAACAGAGTGAAAATACTTTGCTCCTATCCTTATATAAGAAACCGTTCACAAGTTGAAATTAACAATAATGGATTAACATAGTATCCAACCAATTTGTTTGGTATTATTCAGTTCATTACATAACGTCACTATTACATGACAAAAACTATTACAAATGAGTTCGGTTCCTAACTTCCCATGGATGCTTACAAAGAAACTAAGAGAAATCCCTCTGTTTCAAGGTAAGGTTTTTGAAACCACTTAAGCAGAGGATCATTCGCTTTGAGGCTTCTACCCTCATGCCCTATGAGAGGGGGGTCCAGTAGGTACATTGGTCCGGGGCCTGAGAGCTACAGAGGGGCTCATGACTAAAGTACCATTTAAAAAATTATTATGCATTAAAATGCATAATATACAAACATAAAAATAAAAAAGAAATGTGATAAAAATATGAACAAATATAAGAAAAACTATATCTTTTTTTTTTCAATTTGATCAACATCTTCATCTATTTTTCAGATTTTCTTGTTGTTAAAAAAATGCAAAAAAGGTTAGCTCATCAATATCCTACAGACCTAGATGATTAAGATCGTGTAGAAGAAATGCAACATTTACAAGCAGTACACAAGGCTAATTTTGGAAAACCAGAGATGAAACCTTTAGAATTGCTAAATTTGTTAACAGAATGCAAATTGTGTGAATTATTTCCAAATGTTTGTATCAGCTTGAGAATTTTTTTGACAATTGCAGCTACAGTAGCATTTGCTGAAAGATCTTTCAGTAAGCTTAAACTTATCAAAAATCATTTGCAGTCTACTATGTCTCAAACTCGACTAGTTGACCTAGCAAGACTGAGCATTGAGTCTAGCATTGCCAAACAAATTGATTTTGATAGTGTTATTAGAAATTTTGAACATAAGAAAGTCAGAAAAGCACAAATTAAAGTAATCTAGTTAAATTATTTTTTTTTCTAATTTTTTTCCTTGATAAGATTTTACTTTGAATATGTAAAAGTCACATTAAAAAAATGGTAAATATATAGTATTTATACATATAATGTATTTAGTATTGCCACATTACTTGAGTATCAGTATGTCTTAACATATTGCTTTATATCAGGGGTCGGCAACTTTTTGTTGTAAGAGGGCCAAATATTTTATGTGGGGATTACTGCGGGCCGCACTTGGGCCAAAAAGGAAAATCTTATTTTAACAACCAAAAAAAAAAAAAGGAAAATCTTATTTTAACGACCCCCAAAAAAAAATTATACTGATACTGAGTAAACCTTTAAGATGCCTCGCGGGCCGCGGGTTGCCGACCCGTGCTTTATATGATCATTAAATGAGCATTTGTTGAATTTTAATGCACATTAATTAGCTTCAATGTTGTTTTTTTTTTAATTTCAAAAAAATTTGGAAGTCTAAGGGACCCCAAATGGGTTTTGTACCGCCTTGAAAGATTTCTTTTGGAGACCCTGCCTATCCTTATTTACACAAGGAAAAGTGTTAATAATAAAAAGATTTTATAATAAATCTTGTTTTCTCCTCTTTTATTTTCAACAAAACATCAACTAGTGGATCAGAGTTACGATGAGATAATAAGCAGTGATCTGCCTAATGGGAAATGCTGTTCCTTTGATTCTTAAAAACTCTAATGTTCTCCTTCAATCTTTCTTGTAAAGTCCTTCCAATTCTTTCAAAATATAAGAGGGTGAGGCAAAAGTCGTGTACCATAGGGATTTAGAGGTATAGCAAGTAAAAAATGGTGTATGATACAAAACACGTAATTTACATAAATAAAAGGTTAAAAAAGTCTAAGAAAATACATAAATTGACTAAAAAAAAATAAAAAACAAGACAAGTAACAGGTTTCATGCCCATTACGGGTCCATCATCAGACTGGGGAAAAAAAAAAAAAAATAAGTGAAATGAAAATAGGCTTATTTTTATTCCCAGTCCGATGATGGACCCGTAACGTGCCTGAAACGTGTTACTTGTCTTTTTAACACTTGTTTTATATTTTTTAGTCAATTTGTGTATTTTCTTAGACTTTTTTAATGATTTTTACACACACATAAATAAAAGGCATTTTTAAGTAAGAAGATGGCTCAAACTGGTTCTCCTTTACAAGTGTAAATACTTTATAATTCTGTATTGATGGGATTCCTTTCCATCCTTACAAAGCTCATCTTGTTCAGAATTTGCACGGGGATGATACAGATCTTCAACAAGAATTAAGCAAGTGGTTTCTGAACTATGACAATGAACGCATATCTCTTCAGTAAAGCCATATTTTACCTCAGCGGACACGTCAATAGATACACTTGGTCGGACAGTAATTCAATGGATGGAAGACAGTCACATACAAAATGATCCTAGGTACGGGCTGGAATATGGGAAGAGCAGTTGATTGGTCCATATTTCTTTGACGATAATGTCACAGGTGAAACATACCTGCAGACCTTCTTAACACATTTTCTCGATGATGTGTCATTAGCAAAGAGACGCAACATGTTTTTTTCAAAAGGACGGTGCATCTTCAAATTTTTCAATGACTGTGAGAGACTTTCTCAATCCTGCATTTCCTAAGAAGTGGATTGGACGACGAGGTCCTAATTTACTGCCCCCTTACACCTTTAGATTTCTTCCCGTGGGGCCATTTACAGTCTTTGGTGTATCAAATTCGCCCGTGAAATATTCAATAACTGAAAGTTAGAACACGTTTGGAATGCAGAAACATTACGCAAGAAACACTTCAACATATTCTTACCACTACAGAATTACAAAGTGTTTACAAGTTAAAGAAGAACAGTTTGAGCTTATCTAACCATCTAACTTATAAATACGTTTTATTTATGTAAACTATGTGTTTTGTATCATACACCGTTCTTTACTTGCTATACCCCTAAATCTCTGTGGTGTGCGACTTTTGCCTCACCCTGTACTTTACCACAATCTCGACATTTTAGTTTATATAGGACTTCATAGGTTTCAAATTATTGTGTTTTTGCAACCTTAAAATTAACTTTATATCTTTCTCCTTTACTATAGGAATCTCATTCTTTTTCTATATTTGTTTAGCCTATCTACTGATTTATGTCTCAACTGGTACCTTTATGATGTTCCAGTATCTTCTCTCCTTTATTGTACTTTGAGCTACTACGTTAATCCTTTATTGGTGAATTAAACTTGCCAATGGTTTCTTGTGTAAGGGCAAGAGAAACATATTTTCTTCCCCATTTCTTTTTATACCTGAAGAAGTTCAGTAATGAGTTGAATGAAATATAGCATTGTAGGAAAGATGTTTGATGTGAGAAGTCATTTTGATCATCATAAAATGGAAATAGTTTGTGTTTGTATAACATTTACATAATTAAAAGCTACTTTTAGGCTTCTGAAAGACGCCTTACATCCCCCGGTTTCTCTGTCTGTAGACACATATCCCACAATGCTTTGCAACGGCTTCTGTTAGCTCAGTTGTAGGTGGCCTGTTAGCTCAGTTGGTTAGAGCATCGTGCTAATAACCCGAAGGTCATGGGTTCGATCCCCTTAAGGGCAATTCTTATTCTTCATTTTTTCTCCCCATTTTAAATCTTTTCACAGTTTCTCAACTTTAATTTTTTTTTTTTAAATCATTATTAGGAATTCAGTGTATTAACAAGGTTTGAGTTAAGAATGACGATTATTCCATGTAAATAGGGGTGGGTAAGATAGCATGGGGTCGCAAACAGACTCGCTCTAGCATTTTCTAGACCACCTCGGCGCAGTCTATTCTAAAGTAAAGGTGACTCAGAAGCCGTTGCGAAGCAATGTGATTGGTTTACCAATCACTCGAAGCACTGTGATTGATTTACTAATCACTATCCTACCTTTTTTAATCTTGAACTAGATCTGATGAAGAATTGGACACAAAATATAGTAATATAACTTGTTCAATCAAAAATAATAATAAATTAAAAAACTTTTAAAAACCACGCTTTCTACTTTATATAATGATTAAAATATATAAGAATTATGTATATATAAAATTCAGAATTAGCGGTGTACATATCTGTCCTGCTGCCTAGCAATGATCTCAGTAGTAAAGGACGTGTTGCCTTTGTAGAATATATTAGTATATTATTGTGTTGTCATCTGAGATCGGCAAGTGTGCAAAATTTCTAAATGATTGATCGATGGGAAGTGACTTAAAAAGTTGATTACAAGATTTCATTTGAAAACCAGACAGTAAGAATTAATAAAAGTGTGGTAAAATGAAAAAAAAAGAGCATAAAAATACCTTGCTTAATGATATGAAGCAAGTTAGTTAAATGTTAATTAAATTAGTAATTTTTTAACATTTCCTCTTCCTTGTTTTTAATTTTTTTAAGCAACAATAAACCTAATTGGACATATGATAACCACTAAAAAAATATATTTTAAATAGTGAAACATGTTTCTTGCACAGGCAGTAGCACAGTTCGGTGGAAATGGAGGCAGCAGGTAAGGGAAACGGCTGAATAAGCCACGCTGTTCTAATTCTAAAGAAATTGTTTATCTGTTTTCTTCCTTCCTTTTGCGAATTTGGCCAACTATGGACCACGGAACTAGCTCAACCTGACAACGTCAGGACGAAGCTAGTGAAAGTCAAGAAGGGGGGACGAGATTCACATCCCGTCCAGGATAACCCTGAGATAGTAAGTCCCAGGGAGAAACAAACGAAACACAGAAGAAGAAAGAAACAGCCATGCCAACACCGGGATTCAAACCCGAGTTCCGACACAACGGCCACATGGCAGACGGCCGTCTAGACCGCTTGGCCATATCAGAACGGCTATCTGCTTTCTACATAGGGATTATTTTTTTGTACAGTGGTTTGAGCACTAACTGTAAGTCACATCAGGCAAGCGGATGGGATGCCATTGGTGATCACTCGTCAGATGTCAAAAACACCAACGACTTAAGCCAAATAGACTTCAACAATAGCTTAGGCAGTGGTCTTCACGAGTCATCGCTTTTAAATATGCACTCAAATAGTGCTTGTGAAGGACTAGTGGGTGAATAGATTCACTTCAATTATGGATTCTGTTTCGATTACTCCTTGGTTTTTGTATTGTTTAGTCTGGGATGTCCTACTGTAGAAATTCTGTAATCTTGAGAACCCCGAATCCAGTAAACTTTTGAAGGTATTTATTAATTTTATTAGGAAGTGATGTCAGTCTGTGATCAGGGCCCCACAAGGGGGGGGGGGTCAGTTGGTCCCTCAGCACTGGGGCCTGGTCGTCAAAGGGGCCTGGCTGAGATTTACAGTATGTTTATGCTTTTTTTTTTTGGTTGTCGATTTGGAGATTCCATTTTAGTCTTAAGGCGACCACAGCATCTTGAAGTATACTTGAGGTAGCCCTTACCTTACAAAAGTCCGCCCACCCCTATTGTAGAAGTATGAAATCGTGTGGTATTTTCATGATATTTTTCGCTAAGAATTTATGATTTTGTTCGGAACATGGGGGGAGGGGGGGAAAAGGCCCAGAATTTGATGTGGGGGCCTGCCTGTGATATTGAAGATTTCATTCATGTGTCTATAGGCTGTAGACAGTGTTTAACTTTTAATTCCTGTGAATGTATGTATAATTATAGATTCTTTCAAATAGACTATATATATAAAAAGAAGTTTTTCAATATAGAAGTAACAGTACATGAAAAAGAAAAAGAAATGTCAGGTCAGAAAGAGATCAGAAACATATTTTAAGATTAACAATCGATTTTATTGGTAATAGGTGTAAGGTGTATCCCACTTGGGCTCACTACGATCCATCGGGGAGCTGAAGGTAAGGCTCCAACATTTCAGTGACCTGGGACTGAGATGTGGGTGGGTGGTCCGTACAATGCTCACCTGCCTGTACCCCGAGAAAGAAACTCAGTAGCCATTCCACAGAAGGCTGGGTAGAATTCTATAGAATTCAAGGAAACTGAAATGGAGCGTGGGAAAATCCCTGCCTCCGCTGAGGCCGGGGACCGAACCCACCTCTTCCAACCTGCAACCAACCTCTTCCCTTTTCCACTCGGCTAGTGGCCCCACTTATTTCACTAATTGGCTTTGTGAAATTGAAGCTGAAGACATTCTTGGCTAATCTTCATATATAAACAAGAAAGAAAAATTGTATCTAAGTGACAGTTGAATTACAAAAATTATTTACAATTGAATTCTTTTTGCTAATTTTTTTTTAAAAAGTTTGGTTATTACTATTATTTCTTGGTATTTTTTTTTTCCTTTACTTCTTAATTTTTTTTTGTCCAAGTTTATTTTTCATTGCTCTGGATTTTAATTAATTTATTTATTTTTAAGGTCACATATGATGTGATTTCATTGTTTGTTAAGCGTTTTTTGATTAGTATTGATGAATCATACTCTGATGGATAGATATAATATATAGATATATATAATAAACATTATTAATGAAACACATTTTCTTTTCTTATTCATTGGCAATATTTCGCAGGCAACGGCTTTGTCCTGCTTCATCAGGCTTCTAAATGCATCGAATAGTTCTTCTAATTTGTTGAGAACAAATGTATGTAACTATGTTCTTACTCATTATTGTATGTAACTTAATCTTTTAACACAGCGTGCTCAGTATTGTAGTAAACAAAATATCTATATACTTATTTATTCTTTACGATGAATACTTCTATGTTTATGAAAACTATTGTTATGTTTGTAAGAACTATTCGATGTATTTAGAAGCCTGATGAAGCAGGACAAAACCGTTGCCTCCGAAATATTGCAAATGAAGAAAAAAAGAAAATGTGTTGTGAATCATACTCTTTTTACGAATGTATATTGTTAGTCTGGAAAATGTGAGCAATATCTCACTTTGCCAATAAATAAAAGATAACAATGTGTTTAAAATTAATTTGATGTAATTATTAAGTAATTGAATGGATGTAGAGAACTGACTAAAACTACAGTTTCAGTCGTCGGAACCAATGTGGAGCCCGCCAAGGGCTAGGATGTCATTTTGTATTCAACTTGGTCTCACCCATTATTATTATTAAAGTTTCAGTCATTTGCGTAATATAAGCCTGCAAGGGGAGATAATGTAAAAATGTCCATAAAATTCAAGATTTTGCTTGTAATCTTTTTTATAATCATTAAAATAAAGAATATCCATTAGAATATATATTAATTCTTTAATGAAAAAGAGCTTTTGGTTGAATGTTGCATATTTTTTTTTCTTTGTTTTCCATGAGTTCCTATGGGAAGAGAAAGAAATGAATGGCTAACAAGTTTTAAAGAGATCATGATGTCAAAGT
>JAFIDM010117636.1:53187-65747 GCA_023159025.1 Thereuonema tuberculata
TTTTTTTTTTTTTTTTTCACAGTTAAAATAACTGTCCGCTATTCGGAGTGGATAACATGGAATGTCCTAAAGTAAGGGACTGGGACCCGCAATAATGTCCGCTATTCGGAGTGGATAACATGGAATGTCCTAAAGTAAGGGACTGGGACCCGCAATAATGTCCGCTATTCAGGGTGTCCGTTAAAGGAGGTAACACTGTATCAGTATTTTTTACATCACACTTAAATCTTATAATTTCCTTTTTTTTTCTTTCAAAATGATTAAAATTTAATTTATTTGTCAACATTCAAATCTCTTTCTTTTATTTTTCTCAAACAATCTGTAAGCATTTTTACTTCCGAATGTGAATGAGAAAGGATGTAAGATCAAACTTTTGCAGTTTTGAATTAAATTATCCATTACCACAGGAGAACAAAATAATTGGGTAATCAGAGAGTTCATAAATTATAAAATAAATGTTTGAAAAAACAAGTCTTTTCCTTTTTTTCGTTTTCAATATCAGGAATCACATTTTTTTATGGAACTATTTTAATCCAGAGGCGAATTTATTAATTTAGATACTTCACTGTGATTATCTTGAGTTTTTCATTAAAAATTTAATGGCTTTATGTAAATGTATTAAAACAAGGTAGGGAAAGCAATCACAATGCTGCACAACATCTTCTGATAATTAATATTGCTTTAATTTCCTTGTGTTTCCTTCCTTTTATGGAATTTGGCCAACTAGGGACCACGTAACTAGCTCAACCTGACAATGTCAGGGCGAGGCTAGTGAAATTCAAGAAAGGGGGGACGAGAATTATATCCCGTCCAGGATAACCCTGAGATAGTAAGTCCCAGATGGGAAACGGACGAAACACAGAAGAAGAAAGAAACAGCCATGCCCCCACCGGGATTCAAACCCGGGTACTGGGGCATCAGCCACAACAGCAGCCCGCTGGCTAAACCGCACGGCCACGCCAGCACGGCTTCCTTGTGTTTATTTTCAATAAACAATTGCGCCTCTATAATGCAGCTCTACAACAATCACTATAAATATAATTGTTGTGCTTAATGATAATTTGATGAGATTTTAATGATACTTACCTACGTGATCAGAAGACTAAAAATGTTAAAGTTTGAAAACTATTCAATGCTTATTCATTTTCATGAATTTTTATAAATATTTAAGATTATTTTCTGTTAATTTACGTACATTTTGTTTTGGCATCTGTGAACACGTAATTTAAAAAATAAAATAAAATATATATGCTCTACCATAAGTCTTCTTAATTCTCCCTCTTCTAGACATTCTATATATTGAAAAGTCTTCAAATCTTCAAAATAAAACAAAAATAAATGTATAAAACAATACATTTATTAAAATAAATATCTCTTAATTTTCGAAAAGACATGTCTTCTTTTCTTTTTCAAAGCCTAAAAACAACAACAATACATAAAATCAAAATTTTATGTATTGAAAAAGATTGTAAAACGAGGAAAACTATGGAAAGTCTACTAATTAGGAATACCAAAAAGATGAATATAAATAGAAATGAAGGTGTTAATGTAAACAAATTTATTGTGGAAATGGCCAAAGAGTTTAACAATATAAGTATTTCAAATTGTAAAAATAAGGTGAAAATTGAAGAATTAGGAGAATAACATTTGTAAGTATTGTTGTAACAATACAATTTCATGAATGTCTCCCATATGTATCGTTTTCCTCTACTTGTTTGTAACGTATTGTTGTTGTTTTTAGGCTTTGAAAAAGAAAAGAAGACATGTCTTTTCGAAAATTAAGAGATATTTATTTTAATAAATGTATTGTTTTATACATTTATTTTTGTTTTATTTTGAAGATTTGAAGACTTTTCAATATATATGCTCTTTTTTTTTCTCACAGTTTTTCCACATTTTTCAGTCCGTTGCAGCAGTTATATTTTTACAATAACTAGCCGGGTATCGTCGCTTCGCTCCGGAACCCTTACATATATATAGCATTTGAAAAACTTTTTATATATATATTAGTTTAGCAGAAATTAAGGTATTTGATTATGTGTTTCTGAAATAAAGTTAATTATAAAATAATAACACAGTCTTTCAAAGTTTCATCAATATATGTATTAAAACAAATATATCCTTGCTTTACATTCAAAAATAAAGATTAAAACTCACACTGACTCAAGTGTGTTGGATAAAACAAAAGTTATTTCTAGATCTTTAACTGTATTCGATTCAATGAAATCTCTTCACTTATTTCACTTGCGTTGAATAAATAAATACTTTGATTTCTAATACACTATAAGTTCTTTAATCTCCATATACTAGTCTCTTTAAAAGTTTATAACTGATATTCACTTTACTTCTAGTTGAGTTAACACAGGCTATTCACATATCACAGATTATCTCTCTTTTCAAAGTTAACATTGTAGATTCTTTTTTGTAACTTTAATACTAAAATATTTATAAGTTGATTCTTCCTTCTCATGCGAAGAATGTAACACTGTCTTTGTCTCGAGTAGAAAAGAAAAAGTTCACTTACTTTAAATGCTGTACACTTCATATTCGAACATACCACTGCACAAGAGGACTTTATTCCATGAGGCGTATCCAATCCAAATATTCTTTGTACTCTTCATTCCGTTGCAGGATTCTTTTCATCTGAACGGTTCTCTTGAATGTCCATATTTGAATTGTTCTCTTATATAAATTCCAAATTCCCGAGGAAAACGATGCCTCTTCACACATTTTCTACTTCCATTTCTCTCTCAATTTCTTCTTCATCTTCTCCTAACAAATCTCACGTTTTCGGTATCCCATTGCTTTGTTATTCCATTCTTGTTACAATAATCCACCTTTTGTAAACAATTGCTCTTAACACAATAGAATTAACATATATCTATAAGAATAGTTTATCACGAAGAATTTCACTACTTATTATTAGTGAGTTTTACATTGTCGCAATTGTTTTATATTTTTACAAAACAACAGCATTTAAAAAAAAAAACTTTATTTATTTAGCAAATTAATATTAAGATCGGAGAATAAATGACTTTCCAGCCCATTGTGACCTTCTCCGCTTAACTCAGGTGTATTGCGGGTTGGCTCCACACACTTGGGGTTGCGCCATACACATTTTTGCATGTAGCTTGCAAACACAGAAACGTTTGTGAATGATTGATATATCGTTCAATAGAACTTTGAAATACCAACATTTTCTCAATATAATGTTCTCTTCCAACTTTTATACTTTTCGTTTAAATTGAGAAAAAGTTAAAATTGGACCCTTTAAAAGGCGACATCTTGGAAACCAAAAACTTTTTTTGAAAGATTTTTGCAGCATTTTGTTTGTCTTAAAAAGATCTACATTTTATCCATTTGCATGACCAATCTATCTCTTATAGTTTGGTCACAAAATTGGAAAAACTGAAAGTCTTATGACAGAATGACATACGGAATAACGTTTTTATAATATGTAATAATAATAATAACACTGTATAAGATTGGGTAATGTCTCCGTATCTTTAGAATATGTTTTCTGTGAAATGTACATCAATTTCTTAATTCATGTAAATAAAATGTTTTTCTTTTAAAATTTTAAAACGGTAAATATTATTTTTAACAAAAGATTTAAATATGTAATTTCCAAAAAAAAAATATAATCTTTTTTAGTTATAACTTTTTCTGATCTTGTAAATAAGCATCTTCAGTTATTACAGAACAGGTGTGATTATCATTTTTATAATTTTACAATTTTATCTTACGACAATACATGAATTAAATTCTTAAGACTTAATTTAATTCAAGATATTAATTTCATATTATAATTTCTTTTTGTTAGGGTTTACTTATATAGTTTTTATAATAATAATATAAATAATTTACAAAAATCTTTAAGTCATCTAATTATTCAACATATATAAATTATAATAATAATAATAAACAAAGATACCAACAATGCACTCTGCGCAAACAAAAGAAATAACACTTTCCAATACAATGAGAAAAAATTCTACAGATCCCTTACATCCCTCTGCTACATCCAACATAAACATCCCCACCAGTGAGACATTACATGAATACCGGTTGTCTCAGTTGTCCAATCTCATCCCCCACAATGACACAGCACCATGGATCTCAGAGGAACAACAATTCACTGAACACCTACCCTACATACCCCTACATAAGATTACTCTCGCAGACATTAAGACAGCACGAAACCATGCACACAACTGGAAGACTCCTGGTGCAGATGGCGTCCAGAACTTCTGGATCGAAGGGTTCATGACCCTGCATAGGAAGCTAGCTCTTACACTCACTGAAATAATCCAACACAGAACATATTCCTCTTTTCCTCACACAGGGTGTCACATACCTACAGAGCAAGAACACTGAAACAGCGCAGCCTGCAAACTACCGTCCAATCACTTGCCTCCCCACACTTTACAAACTCCTCACCTCCTGCCTTGCAGACAAAATTTACACACACATCGAAACAGAAGGAATTCCCAGGTTGTAAGAAGCAACTCCTTATTAACTCTGTAATCCTGCGCCAGGCACGTGCGGAGAATAGGAACTTACACATTGCGTACATCGACTACAAGAAGGCATTTGACTCAGTCCCCCATTCCTGGCTTCCACACACTCTTCATCTCTACAAAATACATCCCAAGATCATGGCATTTTGGGATGCCACGATGAAGAGTTGGAATACAACATTACACCTAGGCACCTCCAACTTTATAGTCCCCATTCCCATAAGGACAGGTATTTTCCAGGGAGACTCCTTGAGTCCTCTTTGGTTCTGCCTCGCCTTGAATCCATTGAGCCACATACTAGACAATACAAAACACGGTTATAGACTTACCTAAGGCACTCTGACACCATACAAAATCACTCACTCACTCTACATGGATGATATTAAACTCTACTCCACAAACAACGCACAACTTACTAATTTACTACAAGTCAGAACACAGTTCACCAAAAACATTGGGGTAGAATTTGGAATCGACAAATGCCGCAAGCTACATATAACATGCAGGAAGACTTCGAGTTTGGAGGGTTTTGAACTGGATGGGTTGGCCATCCAATCCATGGAAAAAGGAGATACTTGAGCTTTTAGCTAGCGCGCATCATTGACAAAGCAAACATCAGAAACTCATTCAAGGTAACATACCGTGCTCTCGTTCACAACATCCTCAAAACACAATTTAATACCAGAAATAAAATTAAAGCCATCAACACTTTTGCTGTCCCCACGCTAACATATTCGTTTGGCATAATTCCATGGACAAACACTGAACTTGAAGCACTACAACGCATAACATGCAGTACATTCACGAAACACTACAACGCATAAAACTCAGTACATTCACAAAACACAATATGCACCATTCCAAGTCCGCTACGGAAAGCATGACTCTTCCCCACTTGGAGGGAGGCCGAGGACTCGGCAACCTCATCACTCTATACGTAAAACACTTAGGGAACACTTCCACCAAAGAGCACAACACTCCTCACTCCACTCAGCCATTGTCAAGGCTGACATACCTGACACCCCTGGACCTCGCAAACCCTTCTCTAACACTCACCAGCCTCTCACACCCACACATAGCAGCTGCATGAATTATGGGCTGGTTAGGAACTCCAAGGCAGATGTCGCCACGAACTCAGCCAGCCTCATGTCGACATGGATGCGTCGAACAGATGGCTGACGAGTGGTGAGTTGTTTGGGGAGACTGAAGGGTTCATGATCGCACTTATTTTTTACACTTGGCAGTATGTGCTTTGGTCCTTGACCCACCATATTGTTTTTGCTGGGGAAACCCATGGTTGAAACTTTTACAAAATAATAATAATAATTGGCAATATGTTCTTTATTGTCTTTGTTGGGGAAACCGAAGGTTTGAATCTTTTACATAATAATAAAAAGATGTAAATATTCTATTTAAATATAAATATAAATCACGCAGTGATTTTTCTGTAACTTAATTAACAAATGTTTCGTTTTTTTTGGGATAAATTACTTTTTATTAAATATTATTAATTGGATCAATGGGTGAGACCAAGTTATTTACTAAATGACATCCTAGTACAGCTGTTTCATGCTATATGGCGATCATCAGCTAGGAAGTCGTCAGTAAACAACCAGGTCTCGATACACGGGCCAAGCTTTGCAGCAACAAAAATCAACAACAATGGACACGCATGAGTATTTTTCCATGGAAAAGTAAATATTTTTGATAAAAGAAAAAATTACACTTCAGACTAAAATTATCTAAATAATTTTAGTAAAATAAATAATTAAATAAAAGTCGTTAGTTTTTTGTATTACAGTCTAGATAAGAGAAATTCTTAATTAATTCTATTAGAATTAAAAATTCGTGGCGGTTAATAGTACAGACGCTCATTGTTTATTCAAGTTTTATTTTCACTATTTCACAAGCTCAGGGGCGTATATAAGGAAGGGAGAGATCCCCCCCCCCCCCCCCCCCCAAACAATCAAGATAAGTCCTCCTAACGGTTTTTTTTTTTTTTTTTGAACAGATAGGTTTCCAGTCTACTTAAAATTTCTTAACTTAACCTTACATTAATCTTAGGCCCTCCCCCGAAAATATATTCTATATACGCCACTGTATAGAACCGCTGAGATTAAGAGGAATTTTCGTTCTTTTTGCAACGAAGTGATCATGTTCTAAATATTCTACCAATGGAAACCTTGGTTATTTTTCGTAGTTTTTTTTTAAAAAAATGAAGATTTAGGTGGGACTCTTTCGCCGATCAGGGCGGAGTTTGTGCTTCTGTAAAACCAGGCGGAAGAGAAAATCTGAAGTTATAGCGCCCTATTGGGTTTTCCATGTGCACGATATTAATTCCGTATTTCGGAATCATTTGGTCCCAAATAACGAATATTCATCTTAATTCTACTGGTTCGATGTTCTACACAATAACCACAGGATAATTCGTAAAAAATAAATACATTCCGTTTGTAACTTAATTCAACCTCAGTGAATACCCTATGTTAATTCTAAAAGTAGCCACTGGACTTGCTTGGCGCTGCCAGCCAACGCTTCCGCATACGTGGTTTCGTCAAAAGAAACTCATTGGTAGAGTGTTATCTTATCCTTCCGTCATGTGTGGAGAAGAATCAGGTCTCCATCTTCTTTTAGTACTAAAATGAAAGGGCGATTTTTCTTTTTTCTTGAAAATAACCGGGTAACTGTTGAATCTATTGAATAATTACATTATAATGTTATGAATGACTACGGGAATTACTATAAACTTATTTATGCATTTAGACTTATATAAAACGGGTACTTTTCTAAAGAATTAAATATGTAATGCTGTAATTCAAACGTCATTGACCTCCAAAGTCTCATATATTAATCGATATAGAATATAATAGAAAAGATGGACGCACAATTTTTTGTTAATTTTCCAACCGCTAATTTCGACTCATACAGCAGCAAGTTCTCACTGCGACTTCAGCTTTATTTCTGAATTGAATTTAAATTTTAAAAAATAAACCATAATAACTTTGTTCTACAGAAGTGTTGCATATTTTAATGATTTGTATCGTCTTAAGAAAGCGGAAAGTTAGCAAAAATTGCCGGAGTCAAATTGGTTTGTTCACACCGGAAGTACTTTTAATCTCCATTTTTGACATGAAGTGTCATGGCGGCCGTACATTCAATCGGCTTCATTTTAACAGCCTTAGCGCAGTTTATTTCAATCAAGATCATTGGTTCCACTGAGGTATCCGCTACAGGAAGCAGAACGAAAGGGCAACGACACCCTTTATAGAAAATTTTATTTATTTCTTCTGTCTTGCGTGATTATATATATTGACGAAACATCTCTGCAACTACAATCGAGACCATTCACAGTAAGACTTTCCAATTGCCACCTCCACAAAGGGAAGTGGATTTTATATCGAATCTATTCTGTTCTTTTTAGCAATGGTACATTTGCAGTGATTTCAATTCGAAAACATTTCATTTGTCAAATAAGGTATTCGTAAATAGCAATGGAGGAAATCAAAGATAATGCGCCAGTCCCTGAACAAAAACCAAAGAAAGAGCAAACAGGAAAAAACTTGTTTGTTTGTGAATTCTGCAATAAAGGCTTTAACTATCCCAGTATGAAAGCTGCCCATATTAGGAAACACACAGGTGAAAAACCATTCCAATGTGAACTTTGTTTGAAACGTTTTGCAAGATCAAGTCACTTGACAGCTCACATTAGATCGCATACAGGTGAAAAGCCATTCAAATGTCATCTCTGTCCAAAGTGTTATTCTCAGCCAAGCGCATTAGCTGCTCACATTAGAACCCATACAGGCGAAAAGCCGTTCAAATGTGAATTTTGTGAAAAAAGCTTTATTCAGTCTTGTCATTTAATTCACCACACTAGAACACATACTGGAGAAAAACCATTCGAATGTGAATTTTGTGAGAAGCGCTTCTTAAAATCAAGTGACTTAACTCTCCACGTGAGAACACACACAGGAGAAAGACCCTTCCAATGTGAATTCTGTCAGAAACGCTTCTCGAGATCCAGTGATTTCGGTGTTCACATCAGATCCCACACAAATGAAAAGCCGTTTAAATGTGAAGTTTGTGAGAAAACCTTTGCGAAGTCAAGCCATTTAAAAGTGCACAGTAAGTCACACACAAGTGAAAAGCCATCCAAATGAAAGGTTTGTTTGGGGGGAAATTTGTAAAAGTACTTCTCTCAGTTGCATGTTTTAGATGACCATCTTACAGTTCACAGCAGTAAAGTGATAATATTGTGAAATCTGATTTTCTTACCAATTGCATTACAGTCATCGTCGAAAATAAGCTGAAACAACCACAAAAGATTAACTTATTTATGATGATCTTTCATTGATTCTTTTCTCATCAGGAAATTAAAGATTGTACAGTTATGAAAATCATTTAAATATGAACTTAATTTTAGTTTAAAAAGGTTTTTCAATTTTTTTTCTTTCCTGTTTTTCTCCTTCATTAATAAAGAAAAGCTGTTGACAACAAACATTGTTGAACTATTCATGAGATATTAAAACTTGGTAGAGACTGAATTTTGTTAAAATGTAAGATTGAAATGTCACCATAATAAGAAAAAGACATGAAACATTGACTTTGAATGGAAGACGATGCCATCTCTTCCACAGCAGATAAATAGATTGGTTATATATTAAAGTTGATATTTAATGAATTGTAATTAAGATTCTATTTGCATTGGATTTAAAATATATATTAATAGAAACAAATGTTAGCTGTGTTAGATTTTGTGAATTGGTTTAAAACTAATAAAAGGTTTTGGATTTCAAATAAAAGATTGATTAGAAGTCTTTATTTCTAAAATACTGAATTTCAAGTTTGTTTGTTTTTTTCTAAAACTTCTAATCAAATTATTGGGCTTCTGATATAAATTTATTTATAGAAAGTTTTAACAATATTTACAACAATATGAATATTTTTGTTACTCGAATACCTATCTGCTCTATTATTACATTTTGTTGAATGATTTATTTTATACTTAATTAAATGGTTTGATTCCATTCACAAGAGTATCTAAATCAGTAATGACATTTACAGGAATTGTGATCAAATAGAGATGTTGTAGCCGTGGACACCTACATATATTGGCAAAGGCAGGCATTTGGTTCTACCTGAGAATTTCAATTTTGATGAAAGTCATAGAAGTTTTTTTTTTTCCCCCGAGGGGACTAAAGTTAGTTAAAGTGTCCCATGATAAGTCTACGCAGGCTTTTGGGGTCGCGGGAGGTCAGGCTCCTGGCATTCATGACCAATGGGATGAAGTTGAGGTCGGGTGGTCAGCCCAACCCCCGCCCGCCTTTTACTCTCGGGGAAAGAAACCCGGTACCCATTCTACAGAGGGCTGGGTAGACCCTAGAACCCATTTCGAGATGAAAGGAAATGAAACGCACTTACTTGATAAAGATGAAATAAACAGCTATTCGAAACTGTTGGTATCTCGCCCCTTTTTTTATGCTGTTTATTCCATATTTACCAAGTAAGTGCGTTTCATTTCCTGTTTATTATCTTTATTTCATCAACGCATGTGAAAACTGGAAATTTTATTACTTTGGTTTACTTCTATTTATTTTGTATAAATTCACAATATAAAGTACAATTTTTACAGACTTTTTTTTTAACACTGTCTCCCCGCCCTCCAGAAAACAAACTGTGCTGTGAAACGACCGTAGCCTGTCTCTGATATTAATGAAATTTACACCACCATTAATGTGGCACAATTGATTTTGGAAAATTGAACACCAGTACAGTGGAAGATACATCTGGTTGGTTCTAGGGTGAAAATCTTGAAAGATTGTAGTGACTGACTACTTTATTAGAAGGTCATGGTTTAATATAAAACAAATATTTTTCAGAATACGTAAAATGAGACTGGAAGTAACGTCTGGAGAGGATATGAGATGATAACACAAGGAATGGAATAAGCATATGGGAGGAAGATACAGTAACAAGTCTATGGAAGAACTTTCTGTAAATCTTACTTTTTTTTTTCCCTTGCTTAACAATACAACCTGACAAATCTCTTGTTAATTATAAATTATCTGTTGAACAGATACCAGCACAAATTTTCCATTTTTCAGAAAAAAACAAGTAATGAAATGAAATAAAACACAAGTTTGGTTAAAAAACGACATATAATTAAAATTACATCACAGACTGGTCGAGAGCTCTCGCAAACATACACGGTTGCCTTGTCAATCAGAAGATTACATAAATAAAAAAGACTTTGAATTTATACACAATAGAATTAGAATTTACATAATTTTGGAATCGTCTCCTGTGGAAATATGGTGTCTTGAAGTAACCACTGGTCAATCAACTGTTGGAGCAGTGCTATTAGGCAATAGGTGTCTGTAGCTGCTATTTGATTGAAGAAGACCAATGTCCTTCTTGCGGTGAGAAATTGAACCCTTTTTTTATTTCCTTGGTTGTGGATGGAAAAATCAGCTGGAAGGAACTAGGATGGCTATTTTATTATCTTTAATAGCCGTCCTAGTTCCTTTGAAGGCAATGGTGAGATGTTAGCATGTTTTCAGTTAAATTGAATTTTAATTTTTGTTTTAATTGATTAGGAGGGGGACATTCATGAATGTCATTAGGAATTTCCTTCCAGAGTTGAGGCAATAAATAATTAACTGCTCTTCTTTGATAGTTTCTTTGTCTTCGGAATTGAAAGT
This sequence comes from Thereuonema tuberculata, assembly GCA_023159025.1. Taxonomy (NCBI): domain Eukaryota; kingdom Metazoa; phylum Arthropoda; class Chilopoda; order Scutigeromorpha; family Scutigeridae; genus Thereuonema; species Thereuonema tuberculata. Next base: position 64,409 of record JAFIDM010117636.1, read on the forward strand.
GGATGAATAAAAGCTTCTGTATTAGAGGGGTGGAAGTGTTTTATTAATAAAAAGCTTGTACATAGGTTAGCTTCTGTGCCTTGAGCTTATCATCAATGGGAATCTGGATAGCTGTTTCGTTCTTGCTAGTGCTCCTCAGCCAGTTTTACCCTCAACTGTAAGCTGAGGAGTGAAAGGTTGTTGGGTCCCACTTCGGGGAGTGGAGTGAGGTGAAAGGAAATAGGCATAGAGGTAAATATCCATAACCTTTCACTCCTTTCTGAGCTTATCATCAAGGGTAAATGTGGCTGATGAGTTTAACAAGGACAAAACAGCTGTCACAAATTTCCACTGATGATAAGCTCAAGGCGTAAAAGCTAACCCAGTACGTTTGATTAATTATTTTAAAAATGAATAATATTAACTGTAGTTTATAAATGTAAGGGATAAGAGATGATTTTTGTATTTCGGCCAAATGGATCGAGTGGAGTAGTTTGTCAATAAATCTTAGAAAAATATTTCTGTTCTTTTAATAATATGTTTTGATTAAATTTAGAAACATTGTCTCATGTGACAACTGTATAGCAGAGATGTGAATGAATGAGATGAAATAATATTATTTACATAAATTTAATTTCTTTTATGAATCGAATGAAATCGAGGCCACCACACTTTCAATTATAGAAATAAAATTTATAAACTTAAAATAAATTACATTACACAAGTACTTTCCGAGTATTCATACTCTTTTTTTCAAGTGGACGGTTACAAACTTAAAATAAAAACAACAACATGTGAGTCGCAGGAGAACAATTGGGTCACGTGTGCCGGGGTCGGTTCCATTTTCCTTTCCGGGGGGGAAGGGGTCGCTGCTTCCTTATGTCATCACTTCGGGTAGGGGAAGAAAGCTGTAAAGCTCAAAGATGAATGAAAGATTGCGTAGTACTCGTATAATGTAATTTATTTTGTTAAGTTTATAAATTTTATTTCTATAATTGAAAGTATGGTGGCCTCGATTTCATTTGATTCATTTAGAAGACACACACGTTAAAATTAATACTATTTAATTTCTTTTAATTTTATTAAAGCTCATGAAGATATTGAGAAACTGTCACATGACAAAAATGATCAGTGACACAATCTGATCCTAAGCCTCTTAGAAAAGTTTCAACTTATTTTGATTATATATTAAATGCACCTATGTATTAATAATTTGCTTATTTTTCAATGTTTTATTGATATATTGTCTTACTTTCTATTTTTCTGTGTGAGTTAAGTAAATTTAAGCTTAGGAGGGGGATTACACGTGTGATCAAGTGTGTGTGTGAAAACCACGCTTTGCTACCACATATTTTGACAC
>JAFIDM010117636.1:82476-97560 GCA_023159025.1 Thereuonema tuberculata
ATAAATAAATAAATAAATAAATAAATAAATAAATAAATAAATAAATAGATAGATAGATAGATAGAAGAATTTATTCAATGCTATACTGAAATTCTTGGCCTGTTTTGTTTTGTGGCTTATTTGTTTGGTGTACTTTATTTACAAAAATAAAAATATTAGTATATTTTAAACTAAGAATAAAAAAAACCTTAAACTATAGAAAACTATTACTTATTCATTTTAATAAATTAAACATGGTCATCTTATTAATTGATCATAGATTTAACAAATCTCTGTAGAAATATGTTTAATTCTCATTTTTAAAAGTACATTCAGAATATTTGTGTCGCATCGACTCAAGCCGTTGCAGCACGACTTGAGAATCTGAAGAGAAAATTGACCAACTCATATCCATTGAAGTAGAAAATGAAAGTTGGAAGGCCATTGATTTTCAATAACTGAAGTTTTATCAAAGAAAATTATTGCTTAAAATGAAAAATTGATGAATAACTTAAGGGGGGGAAAAATATGTGTGAAGAAATGATGAGAAAGAAGTGGAAAGATGTGATGATGAAACAAGAAGTACATCTTCATCTTTGTTGTTAGAAATTATGTCAGCATTTCAAAGCTGAGCAGCATCTGGACAGTGTTATTAAATGTACTATTAGAAGCCATTGATCGTATCTTTACAGTGAATTTGGGTTTAGTTTTGCAGTTGTTTTAGAGATCAAAGAATATCTGAAGAAGTATGATTTTATGCATTGATTGTAGGGAACTCTTTTGTAGGCAAACACTCATTCTTGGAGAATATCTATTTTTGATGCCAGGAAGAAATCAGCTTGAGAATTGTGTTTGTAAGGCTTGGGTTTATACAAAGAGAGGAATGGGATGAAGGACATCACCAGTCAGGATTACTATAGCTACAACATTGTCAATCTCAGTTTGTGATTGGTAGTATCTGTGAAGTGAAAGCATTAGTTATATTCTCTTCTCCCGCCAGGTAAACCACGATCAGTCAGTAAAGTGAAGATGCTTATGTTTTGATTTATGGGAAAGAGCAGGTTGAGAACAGAAATAATGAATATGTCTGTACTGACACTCAAAGAGTCCTATTGGTCAGTTGGGAAGATAGCATGAGGTTATACAGCTACACCTGAACCTTCCCCTTGCCTCATTCATCCAAAACAGAAATCCAGCATTTTTAGATAGCTTTTGTTTTAGTTGAAACAGGGGGTAACTCACCCCCCCCTCACACACACACACAGACACACACATCATCAGAAAAAGAATTCTTTTTTTTTGGTTGTAGACCATCCTAAACCCTACGACCATTCCAAATTACTGGGCAGGTCTCACCCAGTGGGGTAGCGTGGGTTTCAGCCGCCCGGGGCGTAGGCCAAATGCGCCACCCATAGTTGAGCTTGTACGAGCTTTTAGTCCTGTTCATCAATTTCGGTTAATACATTCGGTGTTGCCAGTTGCTAGAGCGAGTGAGATGACTACACTCACTTAAATAAAGGGGATTCCCAGGTTCTGTCACAGATTAAATAATAAAAAGCTGCGTGCTCATTTTAATCCGTCCGAATTGTAGGTGCGACAAAAATATGAAAAGAAATGGTTCAAATTTTTAGTACAGATTACAAGATATTATTATTATTTATTGTGAAATTTTGCCGTCCCCAAAAAGTGCCTGCCCGCCACTCTGTGCCACTGGTCTCACCTGAAATATTCTGTAAAACTGTCATTAAACCAATTCCTTTCTTCTTCTTCTTCAATGACAAACTACACCTCCTCATTTAAAACTTTTTAAGATGCCATAAATCTTCATATATTCTTTAATACTATTTGAAAATAACAACATCAACCAAATGGCCAGATGAAGTCTTAGATCAGTAAGATGAAATATTGCCAGTAGGTGGTTGATGTTGTTATTTTTAAGTCGTATTAAAGAATATACCTACTCATATTTACAATATTTGACAGGCTCCTTTATTGTCCTGCTTTATCAGGCGACCGACATTTCTCAACTTTCATTGAAGAATCATTTCAAACAATCTCTTATATCTCTTATTTGAACAATTCACAGCAGGAGTCTCAATTGTAGGTGATAATAACATTCAACCATATTCTAAGGTTTTTAATTGATCACTGCCAAATGTTTAAAATTATATGAAAAAGTTAGTTTTTGTTATGTTAACTAATTATCACTCTTAACCATGTTAACAGTGGTTTGTCCACTTTTTAAGATAAAATTTATATTTATAAATATATTTTGTACTGAATACTATTACGTTTCAAAGAAAGAAATTTGAGTTTTTTTTTGCAATGGTGTTGCTTTATTTTTTTAAAGTGAAATGTTGCTGGTTGAGCAAATATTGTGACTTTGTCAGTATTCAGAGTATAAGCAACTTATAGAAGTTGAAAACTAAATAAAATTTAAGATAAAACCAAAGCGTTTCTCTATCCATTGGAGGAACAGGATGGAAGAATTCTATATCTACTTGGAATATAAATCCATGGCTTTGTCAAAGAATGTATAAAAGCCTATTTATAAATTCTTTTCCTTTGCTGATCATAACAGAGTTGATGACCTGATACATCCACCACCTGATTATTACTACAGGTAACCCCCGAACAACATGGTACTTGAAGAACACGAGTTTCAAAGAACACTGATACCTTCCCCCGAATTACTTGGTTTCAAACTACACGATTTTCGAGTAATTCTTTTGAAAAAGAATAAAATACATATATTATTTGATATAAAATTAGAGTAGTTAAAAATTTAGAGTAATATTCTCATCAATTACGTCAATGATTAATGAAGTTTCAACCTTTTTAATACTTTTAGTGTTTTAGAATGATATTTTTCCCAATTAATTTGACTGAATAATTTATATTTTATATAGTTTTCCAATCTTAAACTAAAATTATTCTTCAATTTATTGATTTGTAAGATTTTTAACCAATTGTATCGAGTTATTTTTTCATTATTTTGGTTATTTTTTTCCCTATTGACATTATAAAGGTTATTCATAATTATTTTATAAATATTTTTTTCTTTAATAGTAAGTATTTTAAATTTTTTAAAAATACAAATTTTTAGTTTTATATTTAACAAAAAAAAATTTAAAACGTAACGTTTTTTTGTAGTCTCGAACAACACAGTTTCAAAGAACACGGAACCAATTAATCGTGTTCTTCGGGGGTTATCTGTACTTTGAGTAGTAGAAAAGCTCAATTGCCTTTAAATTTCACACAGCTCTAAACATCTATTGTTACACTTTGCAAAAAAAAAAAGTTAGCAAAACAGAAAGCTAAGAATTACTTTAAATTTATTTATGTTAAGTTGGGAAAATTACTATGTTCCAAAACTTTAATGTGATTTTCAGAAAAAGATACTTTTTTCAGAGACTAACTCGAAGAATCTGAACAAGTCTATGTCTCAGTTAACACCCTTCGTTAGTCAGAGAAATGATGGCACATTCCTATTTATCTGTATTTAATTTAATGATAAATTTAATAAAACCAAACTATATATAAAAAAAGGATGTTTGAACAGAAAGGCCTTAATATTTTAAGTTTTTCTCTTTGAAAGCACAAAATGTCAGCCAAAAAAAATACAACCAATCCAAAGCAACTAAACTTTCTGGTACTATTGTAATGAGGGGATGTAAACATACCCCCCCCCCCCCACTGCATCCAAAAATGAAAGGAATTCAGTGTTGGACTTTTTATTTTTTTATTTGTTAAGTATTTCCTTATCACTTCCATCCAGAAATTTCTTTTTTGCTTTTTGGTTGAATGGCTAGGACCATTATCCCTTCCTCCCATTCGAAATGCCTGGACGTGCCGCTGCTTTGTGGAATGCCCACTTATGAAAACCACAATATATATGTAACCTATATGTTAATCACATATACATACAGTGGGTTCCAAAATTAGACTGAGAAACTTTTGATGATTATGATGGACACCAAAATTTTTGTCAATAAACCCTTGTACACAAAAGAGCTGTTTCAGCAAGAGATGCAGCCAAAGAGTAATTGTTGTTGTTCAATTTTTGGATACATAAAAATCATTCATTTTTATGCATCATTCTTTCATATATCATTCTTTTCATAAATCATTCTTTTTAGATAGCCAGGTTCATCATATCAGCACTGTTGTTCCTGGTCTAGGTTTTTGCTGTTATCGCTTAACATAAAAGCAGTACAATATTCTTAAAATGTTGCTTTAATCAAATTGTAGAATGTTGGGGATTGTCAAGCAGATACAATGACTGTACATACCATTACTAGTAGTCATTATTGACTCACTGTTACAAGATGTTTCTTTAAACATTAGACGAGATGTGGTTTCAACATGACAGAGAACCTGCACACTTCAGTTTGGATGTGTGCTAATATCTAAATCAGCAGTTTCCGAATCGATGGATGGGAAGAGGGGATCCTGTAGCTTGGCCTGCGCAATCACCTGATCTATCTGTCCTGGACTTTTTCTTTGAGGATATGTGAAATCTCTAGTGTTTGAGACTCCTGTCCTTAGAGAAAATGATCTGCCGACAGAGTGATGACAACTTATGCATATGTACGGGCTATTCAAAAAATATTCCATAGAGTACATGAATCGATGATGCAGTTTCTTTATTGAAGTGAAGACCAACACTTCAAACAATTATCGTAAATCTGTAAACTCTTGCTAATGTGTTTCTTTGGTACCTCTCATGCCAAAACAGAGATGTCATTGATAACCACCCATACAAGTCTATCAATAAACTCAAACAGATTTATCGGTCTAAATTTGTGATAAGATTTAAAAATTGTAATTTAATAAATTGAGTTCTTTTTTTATTTTAACAATAATAATATTTTATTCATGTTTTAACGTGCAAAAATCTAAATGATTAAAAACCATCATTGCACAAAAATATAAATAAAAAACTTACATTAGACGTTTCGAAGCTCATTTTAAACTGGTCGAGACTTCATTTTCAATAACAAAGGAAACGTCTAATATAAGTTTTTAAGTTTTTTATTTACGTATTTGTGCAATGACGGTTTTTAATCAACAGTAATATTTATCATTGGCTCCAGTGGTAATCGCTAAGGAATTTATTTTGATTAACCTGATTTTTTGCTTCAAAAAGTTTTCAAATTATTCTGAATTTGTTTAATGGTTGCTATTTTTTACCCATAGTTGCTTACCTACGGGTTTGGTTATACCAAAATGAATAGGAGCGCGCATTGGGTACTATAAATTAACATTAACGTATCAGCTTCATACATAAATGGTTTTTGAGATAATAATTAGAGAAAAATAAACGGACAGGGTTATTTTTAATTGAAAATTGTATCTAAAACTGTTTTTATTTCAAAATGAGCAAAATATTATACTTATTTCGATGGCTATCCCAATAACCAAAGAAAAGTTAAGTAGAATTATAAGAATTGCATCAATAAAAAACAATAGAATATTTACTAGAATTGTAGTTTCATTATCTAACTTCATCAAATACTATTTTCCAAAGAATTTAATATTCTATTTGAGATAGAGCCATAATTGAGTTGTTGTTTTTTTTTGGGAAGCAGCGTCATTATATTGGCGGCAATTAATTTCACATTTGGCCGCTGAACTTCCGTGGCGCTGAGAGAGCCAAAGTTCTCGCAGTAGCCAAAATGCAGTAAGCAGTTGTAGCTTTCTCGGAAGATTGCGAATTAACTCAATTCGCTTGAAGAGTAGAAAATAAAACGGTAGTTATGCAGAAAACCAACGAACAGCGTCTTTAAACACTGCAATACTCAGTGAACGACAATAAAACAACAAAGCCAAGCCTCCATTCCTTCAAGATATGGACGAGTTGAATCTCACTCAGACTTCGCTTGACTGGGTTTAAGTCGTATATTTATGTATTTATATATTTATGATTGAATTACCTGACGATCAATTGATTTCACAGATATATTTCTAGATTGAAAACATAAGTATCACTTCCACCTCCAAAGAAGATTGACGTCATATTAGATATTTTGTTGCTTTTTATTTCAAATATCTGCATTTTCAACATTATATTCGTAAAAACCCTACCTGTAAATTGTTGTAATCGGAGGATTCTAAATAGCACTGTGACGAATTCACTAGATTCGTTAGATTATGGAGGAAATGATACAATTTATAAACAATTCATCCACCCACGATCAACAGAAAATAAAAAAAGGACAAGGAAATAAGTTGTTTACCTGTGACTTCTGCAATAAAAGCTTCTCGCGGGCAACAACCTTAAAGAACCATTTTAGGATACATACAGGTGAAAAGCCGTACAAATGCGAATTTTGTGAGAAAAGCTTTCTAACATCTGGCCACTTAATTGTTCACATTAGATCACATACAGGTGAAAAACCATTTAGCTGTGAGTTTTGTAAGCGAGCTTTTGCAACGGCAGGCCAATTAAATAACCACGTTCGTTCACACACAGGTGAAAAGCCGTTCAAATGTGAATTTTGTGAGAAAAGCTTTACGTCCTCGAGCCATTTAACTGTTCATATTAGGACCCATACGGACGAAAAACCATTTAAATGTCAGTTTTGTGGAAGAAGCTTCACCTGTTTAGGCAATTTAAGTGACCACATCAGATCACATACAGGTGAAAAACCCTTTCAGTGTGAATTTTGTGAGAAAGGCTTTTCAAAGTCAAGCAATCTAACTTCCCACATTAGGTCGCATACAGGTGAAAAGCCATTTAAATGTGAAGTTTGTGGTAAGAGCTTTTCAAGATCAAACGACTTAACACGTCATGTCAGATCTCATTCCGGTGAAAGACCGTTCAAATGTGAAGTTTGTGAGAAAAGCTTTTCAAGGTCAAGTAATCTAGCTATTCATGTCAGATCACACGCAAATTGAAGGCCATTTCACTATACAGTCTGAAAACACAACAGCCCAGATTGAAATAACAGAAAGTAGGTTATGTCGTCTCGTGTAGGTTGTTTCAATGTGATTTTTCTTTTATTTCAAAAGTGTTTTGAATTGAATTAAATTTTAATATTCGCAATATGTTACTTTCAGAGTAAAAGGCCAATGTTTGAATTTCTTTAAGAATTAAAAAAAAAAGCAGTTTTCAGAACCATCTTGAGGCAGTCAAAATTTAGTTCATGACCGTCTTTTTTGTGAAGAGAATAAGTTTCTTTGTTGTTGTTGTTTATTTTATAAAACAGACAAATAACATTGGTGTCATTCAGGTACTTTGTTCTGGCTTTGTTAATTTTTAGACAGCTGGGTATGTTTTCATTTTTCATTTTTTTTTATTTTAATTATTTTTCTTCTTCTTAATATTTTTGTATTCAAATACAGTGAAACTTGGATAATTCGAACTTATTTAATTCAAAATTCTGGATAATTCGAATTTTGTGCTCGGTCCCTAGAATTCTGTATTAAAATAATGTTAAAAAATCGTGGATAATTCAAATTTTTCATACAATTGTCCTTAAAATATTACAGTAAAAATTGTTCCTGAGTCTTTTCTCAGCTAAGGTACATTATTTATTTAACGGTGGTGAACAACCAAGCTGAGAACGGACTATCTGGGGATGAAGAGGACAAGGAAGTACAAGAGAAGCTCCTATCTAGTGCGACAGAAGCTATGGTGCATATACATGAACTTCGACGCTTTTTTTTCAGTCTAATGTAGAATATTCTATTTTTATATCAATTGATAGGTTGGAATCATATGCTTTGACTCAAAGATTGCATTCAATGAAGCAATTAAAAATATCTGCCTTTTTTTTAAAGTGATGAATAATTAAGCTAGTAAAAAATGTTTGATTTAATGAAAAAAAATGTAGCAGTATTCCTAGATAAAGTTTATGTGTATCTTTGATCGTGGAGTTAATCTTTTTTATTTATCTCTTCTGTTTGAGAGAATATATGTAACTCGAATTTTTGGTTATTTCGAACTTTTTCTCTGGTCCTTCAACTTCGAATTATCCAAGTTTGACTTGTATGTTAAGTAGCAATGCCTGATTTTATTTAGTGAATGTGGATGTTACTGGAGCATTTTTCAGGAATGGAAAGTCACTTCTAAAAAAATAACAAGTTACAGTTATGTAAAAAATAACTACACAGGTACTTTTCTGTAATGTTATCCAAGCTTTTTTTCAAGATCAGAACAATCCAAGCTCTCTCCCTGTTGATGCTTTAGAAAAAGCCTGTGGTGCAGACCTTTTAAAATAGCAGTTGGTAGTTGGCTGTTCCGGCACGGCCTAGTGGTTTATACGGTGGCAAATCTGTCGGTACTTGGGTTCGATTCCCAATCGCAGCTTGGTTGTTTGAATTTCCTTTCCTGTCAACCTCTTGTTCACTTTCTCTTTGGGTCTGACCCATTCCTTAATGGCTTCCCGAGGAAGGCAATGGAAAACCACCTCAGTATCTTTCTCCAGGATATTCTATGGAGATTGCACTTCAAAATAACGTCGCTAGTTGTGAGATTATAAAAAATTAACACAAAAAGCATTGTTTTCTTTATTCCATTAAGATACAAATAACTTGGTTACATTTATTTATTTTTAATCGTCGTAATCAATGTGGTGCCCTTAAAGCTAAAATAAGCATTAATGTGTAGCGTGCATATGAATTTTTTTGCAGTTTATCATTTTGGTGAGTTTTTTATTGCTTATTTTAGCTTTTCGGGCCCCACATTGATTCCAACGATTTCTCATATAGGCCCGAGTATCGAGACCTGGTTGTTTCCTGATGACTACTTCTAGCTGATGATTGCCATATTAGCGTGAAACAGCTGTACTAGGATGTCATTTAGTATACAACTTGGTCTCACCTTTTATTAACATATACTTGCTCAATCTGATTTTTAATGCACTAAAAAAATTAATAGCGGCTGCGTGTAGCGAGCACATGAATTTTCTCATCAGTTATCCTTTTGGCGAGTTTTTTTATTGCTTATTTTAGCTTTTCAGTCCCCATATTGATTCCGTTTTCTCATATACAGTGGAACCCCACCATTCGTCCGCCTCTCTATTTGTACAACTCGTTATTCGTACAACTTTTTCAAGTAAAATTGAACTCGCCATTCGTACGCTTGCTACACGGTCGCTTCAGTTCAGTATCGTGCTAGCTTCCGTACGCTACGCATCATCCACGCAAGCTTCGTAAAACTTTGTGATATTTTATTGTTATTTTTATTAAAAATAGTGCAGCCATGGGTCTAAAAAAAAGATTACTAATTCAACTAAGCCTAAAAGGAAAGCAGTGAGAACGACAATTGAATTGAAAAAAAGAACTCGTTGCGAAGTTTGAAAGTGGAACTCGTGTCTCTGACCTGGCAACTCAGTATGGCATGGCGAAATCAACCATATCGCCTAAACTGAAAAAGAAAGAAATAATAATGGAGGCCTATATATTTATTGTTTTCATAGTTTTTATGCATTTTTAGGCTTAACATATCATTACAAAGATTTATATAAGCAATCATCTGTGGGTCTGGAACGGATTAATCCAATTTACATTATATCTTATGTGAAAAAATGATTCTCCATTCGTACAAATAGCCATTCGAACTGCCTCCTGGAACGGATTGTATACGAATAGCGAGGTTCCACTGTACACCCATGTACCAAGACATGGTTGTTTACTGATGACTGCTCCTAGCTGATGATCGTCATATTAGTGTGCAACAGCTGCACTAGGATGTCATTTAGGAAACAACTTGGTCTCGCCCTTTATTTATTTCTAATGCAAAATTAACAATAGTAACATTATTCACAAAAGAAAGTGTTAGAAGCAATGACATTTCTTTCCATCCCTGAGCATTTACAATAACAATTAACTAATGTACATGAGATATCTTGCATTTAATTTTCTTTTTCTTTGTTCTAAGTAGTTGACTGGGAGAAGGGAAATCTGTGATGAAATTATGTATTCAAATAAAAAAAGGTGGAAATAAATAGGAATGAAACGAATTCAATACTTTTAAGAGATTACTTAACATCAAAATACGTTGGTTTATTCAAAATAAATCTCAACATTTTATTCCAATACAATTATTTGGTCTAGCCTGAATTAAAATGTACAATAATACATTGTTAAATCAAGTCATAAGAAATACAGTCGGACCCCGATTTAACGAACCCCTATTTAACGAATTTCGCGATTTAACGAATTTTTCTTTTTCCCCGATTAAAATGAAGGCAAAAACCCCTATTTAACGAATAATTAACCCCGAATTAACAAATTATTTTAACAGCCGAAAAAAAATAATTTTTGTATTAGTTTAGGTAAACAAACGTAAACATATCTAATGCAGCAGGATATAAAGGACACTGTATTTTCTTCTCTCCATAAAGTCGAAAAAGAACTTCTTCGAATCAGGAATCAGGAGTCAAACATTACTCAGTATATACTTTAAAATTTTAAATTAACTAGTGCGTAATTATTCACTGTATTATTAGCTGCTGAATAAAAAGTGTGTAATTTCTAATTATGGGTGTTTTTGTATAGTTGCCTATTAGGGCTGTTCCATAAGGTAAGTGCAGAAATTTTTTATTTTGGACCCCGATATTACGAATAAACCCCGATTTAACGAATAAAATTTTCGGTCCCGATGAATTCGTTAAATCGGGGTCCGACTGTATAGATAAAAATGTTTTTTGTTAAAATTGTAAGGAATTGTGTGAACAAAAACAAAAAAGGAGTAATAATTGAAGAGTTCAACCACTTGTGATTAACTTTAATTGAAATAATAAATGTTTGTAGCATTTAAGGGCGAGAAATGTTTGTTAACAACTATGTCTAAGATGTGTAATTGAATGATATCACTTGAAAATGTATTGTTATCATCAAAAAACTTGAAGAAGGAAGAAAGGAATTATCTTCCGAAAATTCGTATTAAATATATGTTTTAATATAGTAAGAGGCATTGCAGAAGTATTTATTTTAAAAGCAGTAACTTCCTTTTTATTTTTTCACAATTAGTTACACATAACTCTCCCTTCCTTTTTTAATTTTTTGAGAAATGTTTTGCTTATTAGAGTTGTTATGATGTATAATATATATATAGTAAAACCCCAATTATCCGAGCCGTGATTATCCGAGTTTCTACTTTAACCGAGCTAGCAAATATTTCTAGGATTTTTTTTTCGCAAATTAATCTTCATTCGAATAGTCATATGACTTCCTACCTGGAATCGGAGAATGGTTTCGACACCAACAATCCTGGGTTATCCTTAAAAAAATGCCGAAACATTGCTCCAGAAAAACGCCAAAGTAATGTAAAACAAAAAACAATTAAGGACTTTTTGAAGTAAAAGAACTCTTTCAATATGAACTGTATGTGGTGTATCTGTATAACTTTTGTATTTGTTAAAATATACATTTAAACCTAGACGATTTATTTTATTTATAATTTTTGGTTTAACCAAGTTAGTCTTGGTCCACATTAACTCAGATAATCGGGACTCGACTGTATAGGTAAAATCTAAAATAGGGGGACAAACTGCAGGGGCTGGTTCCTCATACCAAATGAAGTGTAAAAGGTCAGATAAACATATGACCGGAAGTGCATGGTTGCTGAGTTATTCCAATCCAAAGAAACGAAGCCAATCTACAATGGACATGAACAGTATCTTTATTGGTCACTCTGTGTTCAGTAATGCTATCAATAAAGATACTGTTCATGTTCATTGTTTTCTGGCTTTGTTTCTTTGGATTGGAATAACTCAGCAACCGTGCACTTTCGGTCATATCTCACCTTTTTTTCATCATTTGATATGGGGAACCCACCCCCACAGTTTGTCCCCCTAAATTAGATTCACCCTGTATACTTCTGTAAATCGTTCCGTTCATCTGAATGGGACATTTCTTATAAACATTGATATGTTTTGGAACTTTCTGTGGCCTTTCTGTGGAACTTAAGTAAATGTTTTGATTCCAGGAAGTCAAGAAATAAGATGGATTCAAGGAATATATCTTATAACTGACCATGTGAGTCTTACTAAATACTCTTAAATATTCCATTTGAGTGGCTTTTTTTAAAAAAATTTTGTGCGCTATCATGTTGGAAGGATTTCAAGAAAATTTGATACAATACAATTTGCTGATTTAGGGTTAAATTCAAACATAGGAAATTGTGGTGTGTTGTGGCTGCTGCCTCTGGTTCATGAAATAAGGTGATTATTAGATTATTAAGATGACTATTAGACTGAATAAGATCTGGCAAGAACTCTCGAACTAACTAACTGTTTATTCGTGTGATGCAGGGGTTTAAATAGATATTTACAAAGGCAGTGATTGGTTGTCGTGCTTTTACAATTGATTGGGGGATTTAATTTACACGTGGGCTTTAACTGATTTTTAACTGTATTTTTAAATAACAAATCAGAGGGAAGAAGCATGGCTAACGGAAAATTTGAATTGAATAACAGAATTAAACGATAAACGCTAAAAATTAGATGATGGAGGTCTTGACACCTCCGAAACTGTTCATGGATCCCTTATAACATGTATTGTATACTTTTATTATGTTTTAATTATTTTAAAAACAATTATTTTTAAAACTATGGTGTGTTTGAAGTATTTCCTATGTTATCATCGTAACAAACCACATACCGTATATGCTCCAATAGAGGCCCCCGGCATTTATTTGCAAAACTAGCCTCGGCTCCCGGCGCTTAATAGAGACCGGCTGCTTTTAGAGGCCGGCCATTATTAACAAAAACCTTCAGAATGCAATATTTTTACACATAAATACCGGCTAATATTACAAACAGCCACTTTATTTTCCGCTTTCTGCTTGCATCTTTGTCCACTTTCGCAGACACAAAATTATCATATTGTTTCTTCTTTTCGGATCACAACCATAATGACGAGCGGCCGCCTCACCGGAAGTTTCTTTCGCGTATTCCACCCCACGAATCTTAAAGGCAATGTCAAATCACCGTTTCAGCGGTATTTTGTAAGGCAATGTACCGTAAGGTATTATGCACGACTATAAAGATACGGACGCTTACACTAGTACCGGTAGGCGAATATCAAAGACTCGGCTACTATTTGGCTGTGTTCCCTCTGCAGCCCGGCGTAGAGACCAGGCACAATAAGAGCCTCGGCATTTATTAGAGCTTATAATAAAGCTCGGTACGTTAAATATGCATTTTTTAGTAAAAATTAAATAAATGTTGATATAATTACAAATGTAAGATAACTAAGAATATACAAGAATAAATGGAACTATAAAAAGATAAATATGAATATAAAAATCATTACAATATTTATCTCCAGTCCTTCAAAAAATTACCCCTCCTCTCAAATCCTTCACTAATGCAGCCAAATATATTTGGTGCAATTTAAAAAATTAACATGATTATTTTGGTCCCAGAATCCTCAAAATTGACCTTCGGTCCCTTCTATGCATTCAATAATTGAGCACATGTCTAATCTAATCAAGGAATTTGGAAAGGGAGGGGTTATATTCCCATCGTGTATTTGGAATACGTAATGGTTGTAGCTGTTCAAACATAAAAGGTATAGTGTCCTTTTAACTGTATTGAGGATGGTTTATAAATAAAACAATGACTTTCTAACCAAAACAAAAAATATCGAAAATCCTTTTTTTTATGTATAACATTCCCATTTAGATTTATTTCCTTTAAATGATTTGTATCCTTTACGTCATCTCCTCTCATTTATCTGAGTGGTGTCGTCACATTCATATGATTAAAAAAAAAAAAAAGTTTTTCTTCTAATTTTATAATAATTTTTCTACAGTTTTGTTTTTATACCTTTTACTTCTACCTTTTCTTTTGTTGTTATTAATTTTTTTGCTTTCTGCATTACAGTTTTCATCTTTTTGGTTTTGTTTTTTTCCACCATTATTTTTTTATTATTCTTTACTGCTTTGTGTTTCATTTCCTGACTCCAATTTTTGTTCAGGTATTCCCTGGGTTACGAATGATGTATGTTCCTGAGAACGTCTGTCAGTTGTGTTTCTATGGAACACTTGGATCCCTGATGAACAGTGCATGTATGGTAATAATCATAATAATAATATTGTAATGTCTCATATGTGGTAACAATAATACAGTCTAATAATAATAATAATAATCACAATACACTAATACTGTAATAATAAGTTACAGAAACTATTGCATGATCATAAGGGTAAACAGAGACTAACAAAATCAAATAAAAAGATGAAAGTAATGCTGTGCGTAAGCAACCGTTTAAACAATGAGAATAGCCGCTAGCATAAAGATACTGTGCCACTGAACCACTTATGCCATGCGGGTTTGTTACATGCGTGGAAGAAACTAGTTCCAGAATTATTAATGTAATATTTAATTATCAATTATCCCATATTTATTATGGGGAGCCTGTTCATCAGTATGGAACGTCATAAGTTCGGTTGTTCGTGATTTGGGGATTGCCTGTATTTATCTATATATATATACAGTGAAACCTGTCAAGTTGACCACCTGTCTAAGTTGACCTAATTGACCAGGAATAGACCAGGCTTAATTACTTTAGCATTGAGTAAACCCTTTATAAGTTGACCACCTGTCTAACTTGTATGTTGACCAGGTAATTAGGCAGAATTTGTCACAAAGCATAGCTCAAAACCTTTGTAACTTGACCACTTCCATAATTTTTTCTATGTCTTTCTAACAACTTTTATATTTTTTTTTTCTAATTTTCTAAAGAAAGAATTGTTAAGGCATATTTTAACGTCCATGTATTACTGTAATAATAAATTGAGTTTCATAATTAAATTAACTTGTTTCTGTTCAACTTACTACTGAAGTACATAAAGTAGTAACTATGATAATATTCAATAATTAATTAGTTAATGTATAATTAATGTTTAACCCTAATAAGCAATATTATTCCTATTTTGTATCATTTTCATTTCATATTTTGTATAATTTCGTAGTACTATATTATGTATATGTGTAGTAGTAGTACGTAGATGATATAATATGAAAATCAAAAAGGAAGTATTGTACCCTTGGTAAGTTGACCACCTGTCTAAGTTGACCACGAAAACGTGGAACCACTGGGTGGTCAACTTAACAGGTTTCACTGTATATATATATATATATATATATA
>JAFIDM010117636.1:101793-123496 GCA_023159025.1 Thereuonema tuberculata
TGACTTGGTCCTCTATATCGCAATCATGAATCCTTCGGTCTCCCAAATAGCTCACCATTCGTCAGCCATCTGTTCGACGCTTCCATGTCGACATGAGGCTGGCTGAGTTTGTGGCGATGTCTGCCATGGAGTTCCTTACGAGCCCATGATTCACGCAGCTGTTGTGTGTGGGTGTCAGGGGTGGTGAGTGTTAGAGATGGGTTTGCGAGGTTCAGGAGTGTGAGGTGTGTGTCAGCCTTTATTATTATTATATTTGTATGTTTCAAACTTGGGTCCTTTTCCCCAGCAAAAACAATATGGTGGGTCAAGGACCAAAGCACATATTGCCAAGTGTAAAGACATGTACAAGAATGGTTAGGGATGTGTGGTTGTGACCATAAATTTCCTAACTATGCGTGTTGTGTTGAATACCACAGCCTTCTGCAGTTGCGCATAAGTGTTTTTGTGAAGTCCTAGTGTGCTGAGACTGTGGTGCAATGTGTGAGGTACTAGACCAGTGGCAGACAAGACGATGGGTACAACACGTACTTGGTCCTGCCTCCACTGCTTCTGGAGCTCATGTGCTAGATCGGTGTATTTGCTGATCTTGTCTGCGTGAGTTTTCTGCATGTTGTTGCTGATAGGCACTGCAATATCAATTAGATATGTCTGTTTGTTGACCTTATCAACAAGTGTGATGTCAGGTCTGTTGTCTTGTATGGCTTTGTCTGTTTGAATGTGGCGATTCCAGTACAGCTTATGTGAGGATGACTCTAATACGCTTTGTGGTATGTACTTGTAGTACGGGACCGTGTTCTTAATAAGTGAGTGTTTGTGTGCTAACTGTTGATGAACAATCGAAGCTACCTGATTGTGTAGGTGAAGGTAATCTGTTTGGGAGGGAAGGGGACAGCCTGATATTATGTGGTCGATCGTCTCATGTGTAGTGTGGCATTTCCTGCCTCTGTCATGTGTGTTTGCGTCGTGTAGGATGTGTTTCTTGTAGTTGCGTGTGGGGATGACTTGGTCCTCTATCGTGATCATGAATCCTTCGGTCTCCCCAAACAGCTCGCCACTTGTCAGCTATCTGTTCGACGCTTCCATGTCGACATGAGGCTGGCTGAGTTCATGGTGATGTCTGCCGTGGAGTTCCATACTAGCCCATGATTCACGCAGCTGCTGAGTGTGGGTGTTAGGGGTGGTGAGTGTTGGAGAAGGGTTTTCGAGGTCCAGGGGTGTGAGGTGTGTGTCAGCCTTGACAATGGCTGAGTGGAGTGAGGAGTGTTGTACTCTTTGGTGGAAGTGTTCCGTAAGTGTGTGTACTTGTTTTGCATGTAGGGTGATGAGGTTGAGGAGTCCTCGGCCTCCCTCCTTGCGGGGAAGAGTCATCCTTTCCTTAGTGGACTTGGGTTGGTGCATGTTGTGTTTCATGAATGTAGTGCATATTGTACGTTGTAGTGCTTCGAGTTCGGTGTTTGTCCATGTAATTATATCGAATGAATATGTTAGTGTGGGGACGGCAAAAGTGTTGATGGCTTTAATTTTATTTCTGGCGTTGAGTTGTGTTTTGAGGATGTTTTGAACGCGAGCACGGTATGTGTTCTTGAGTGCATTTTGGATGTTTGTGTTGTCAATGACGCACACTTGCTGGAAGCCCAGATACTTGTAGGTCTCTCCCTCTTTCTTGGATTGGATGGCCAATCCATGGTCCAGTTCAAAACCCTCCAAATTTGTAGTCTTCCCGCATATTATATGTAGCTTGCGGCATTTGTCGATTCCAAATTCCATCCCAATGTCTTTGGTGAACTGTGTGGTGAGTTGTATTAAGTTAATAAGTTGTGCGTTGTTTGTGGCGTAGAGTTTAATCATCCATGTAGAGTAAGTATGTGATTTTGTATGGTGTCAGAGTGCCTGAGGTAAGCCTATAACCATGTTTTGTGTTATCTAGTATGTGGCTCAGTGGATTCAAGGCGAGGCAAAACCAGTATTATTATCTCGAAAAGGTTTCAAACCATGGGTTTCCCCAGCTAAGGCAATATGGCGGGTCAATATTATTATTATTATTATAATAATATGTATATGTATATATTATTATTATTATTATTAAGTAAAAGATTGTAACCATGGGTTTCCCCAGCAAAAACAACATGGCGGGTCAAGGACCAAGGCACATATTGGCAAGTATAAAGATGTGTGCAAGAATGATAGGGATGTAAGGTTGAGTCCATAAATTTCCTAACTATGCGGTTGTGTTGAGTACCACAGCCTTCTGGAGTTGTGCTAAGTGTTTTTGTGAAGTCCTAGAGTGCTGAGACTGTGGTGCAGTGTCTGAGGTACCAGACCGGTGGTGGACAGGACAATGGATACAACACATAATCAGTCCTGCCTCCACTGGAGGTTGTGTTCTAGATCGGTGTATTTGAGCAATTTGAGTAAAAGAGATTTCAGTCGTGTGGCTGAAATAGTCCTTTTAGAGAAGATGGTGTTTAAAGTAATTTCTAACAAGGGAAGTGTGTGACCTCGAACGCTGAGAACTGCACGAAAATGTGTTTAGAATATAAATTGCTCATCCCAAAAACAGTGGTATGAGTTCTGCATGGGAATGACCAATACCACTGTTTTGGGATGAGCGATTTATATTCTAAGCACATTTTCGCGCGGTTCTCAGCGTTCGAGGTCGTGCACTTCCCTTGTAAGTACATGTCACAATAAAACTTTTCAGTAATAGTGGTGGATCAACTTATTCTTTGAATGATTCATTGATCACGCATCTATTCAGATTCATAACAATTTAAAGGTAGATTTTGAAGAAGGAATTACGTGGTTTACGTAGTCTTTTAAAAATACCTGTGGCATTGTTTCTGCTTTTTAATGTGGTTTTTGAGTTTCAAACAATATACCGTTTTACATTCATCAAGGATACAGCATTTAATTATTATTTAAAAAAATAAAATTTAGAAAAACTCCCAATTTCTAAATCTTTTTTTAATATTTGTGGAAACAAAATTTTGTAAGTGATTTAAAATCTTTTGTAAGTGATTTCGTTGTTTTGAAATTGTACGAAGGAAAAAGTAAGTTGTGATTTCTAAGGTTTTGATGCTTTGCTGGAAATAAAATTGGATTAAAATATGAGTTTAAAACTAATGATATATTATTTTATATTTTTGTGGGACTGGATTGATGACAGAAGATCCATTTAGAAACTCTGATACTGGAATAATAAATAATTATTATGAATATAAAAATTATTAATATAAAAGCGATATAAACTCATTCCATTTTATTCAATTTCTTTATTCAAAAATCAAAGAAAAAATAATGTTGAATGTCTTGACTTGTACGAGATCTCTGTAAAATGATGTACTCTGTATTGATGCAAAGTTAAAAACCTTCCTGGATTGGTCAGTTAATCTGCCCTGTGATTGGCTGAACCGGGAGGCCAATCAACTATGTGACTATACGAAACTCAAAGCTAAGCTGATAATACTGGAACCGTTACGGGGCCAAATCACACCAAGTCGTCTCACCAAGCATCTGAAAGTATCCCTCCGCGCCCACATGATGCTTTTTCCAATGTAAACAAAACGAATTTTCATTACCGATATCGCGATATATTTCTATTGTATATTTAGCAATTTCAAAAAAAAAATGAACAGATAGAAATTAAACTTATTAAAGAAGCAATCTATTTGTAATTTTAAAAGAAATCTTAAGTTATAAGACTTTAAAACGAAAATAAACAAAAAAATGAAAACCTCTTTTTTAAAATTGAATTTCAACTTACTCAGAATCAAATTTCAATATAAATTTTTGTAATTAAAATTTATTACAAATATTTAAAACAATTATTAAAACTGTAATGGAAACAATTAGAAGCTCTCTCTCTCTCCCAGTGACCGGCCGAAAAGGAAGCTCCGAGCAGATTTTGAGAATCCACCAAACATGTATATAAACTATAAATAAATTGTAAATAAAGTGTGTGTATCTTAAGCGGTAACACAGACGCTAATCTCTCTGATTTTTTTCGACCACAAATCAATATTTGTTGTTTCAGTTGTTGTTTGTCTCAATCCTAGTGTTCTTTCAAGACAGCAGATCCTAAGTTGTCTCAAAAAAAAAAACGAGTAACAACAATTATTTTTAGAATAAACATATTTAACTTGCGGTTATAATAACAAAATAGTGGACCGTTACAACCAATCAGTGTTTTGCACATAGTCCACATAGGTCTGGCACCTGACTGGAACTTGGGTGTTGTGGTCTTACTCCACACAACCTTAAGGAGTGGGAACCCTCCATCAATTACCGCATATTTTCTGAAGCCAAAGTTTGCTTCTCCTTGCATAGGGATGAATACTACATCACACAATGCTGACTTGGTGACCTTACACATTCCTTCCTCAGTAAAGAGCGACATTGGGAAGGGTACAAGTTCACATGTGAACAATTCCTTGAGGTCTTCATCAGACTGCTTGGCAATGCAAAGTCACTGGAACAGAGTCAGTGGATCAACTGTAACTTTCTTGTCGGCAATTTTCAGTGAACAGGAAATGGGTGCGAGGGTTATCACCTTATCTGATCGTTTCAGCTTCACATTTTCAAACGTTAGTCCCACAATGTTCTTCATGCAGATGATACCAATTTCCTGCACAGTGTGACAGTTCGCCTCTTTATGACCAATTTCGCCTGTGCTTAAAGACACTATCTCCTTATTCTCAAAGAATGGTTGAACGTATGAAAATGAAAGTAGATACCACAACTCCATTAAATATGTTGCAAAATCGAAAATACAGCGAAAACCAGCCTTTTTAACAGTTTTTTACGATTTCGACAAATTTTTCACTTTTGTGAAGCCTTGTATCTCGGTACCTATGAAGTTAAAAAATAAGTTTGACCAGTGAAAATTGAAGGAAATTTAATCCTCTATATATATGGGGGCACGGCAGTGCCCCTGCCAAGATGAGTCGAAGGCAGGAAGGGCACTACGTACCTTTTCTGGAAGCATTTCGTCGTAATTTTCGAACCCTCATAGCTTCGGCCTGGATAATACTAGAGAGCTCAAATTTTCAGGATAAGATGCAGTTAGCAGACTAATGAAATACGCTAAGTTTCATTTATTTAGCTTTTATACTTTGGATTTTATTAATACCTAAAATACGTCGATTCCGTCACTCACTCACTCACTGACTGACTTATGATCATCAAAACCTCTAGGGTACTTCCTGAAGTCCAAGAAAGCTGAAATTTGGTATGCAAGCTAGGATTAGCACACAAACAAAAAAAAAATTAAGAAATCCGTAACTTTCACCCTCCAACCCCTCATAAAGGGGGGGGGGTCTGGTTATGTATTATCGAACCCTCATAGCTTCGGCCTGGATAATACTAGAGAGCTCAAATTTTCAGGATAAGATGTAGTTAATGAAATACACTAAGTTTCATTTATCTAGCTTTTATACTTTGGATTTTATTAAGATCTGAAATACATCGTACCCTCAATGCTTCGGCCTAAATAATACTAGAGAGTACAAATTTTCAGGATAAGATACAGTTAGTAGACTAATGAAATACGCTACGTTTCATTTATCTAGCTTTTATACTTTGGATTTTATTAATATCTAAAATACATCGATTTCGTCCATGATTCACTGACTGACTGACTCATGATCATCAAAACCTCTAGGGTACTTCCTGAAGATAGAGGGTTTTTAGAGTTAGGGCTTGTAGAGTTAGGCCTTGTAGAGTTAGGGGCTTGGCTCTACATGAGATCTCTTATATTTTTAACAGTGAAAGCGTTATGAGCATGTGAGGCTTGGCAACTTATTTTACATGAAATGTTTTGGGTGGGAATACTAATTTAAAGTTTTCCGCTAAAATCAATCGTTTTCGAAATATTTCAAAAAAACTGCTAAAATTTTGTGATTTTTGGCCCCTTTCCCTCAAGTTACCACAGGGTTGTTTGTTCGAAAAATTGGGTGTCGTACTACTGGACACCCACAAACAATATCCTAAAGTTTCGTTAAAAATTCAGAATTGTTCGAAGATACCCCCCTCCCCCCGATTTAAATCTATGACGACCGAACTACGACTTGAAATAAATACTTGGTAATTTAATCAATTTTCAGCAAATTCTTTCTGGAACTACTTTTTTTTCTTTTGTGTGTGTGTATGAAATTTTGTTAAATAACAAACAATTGCTGATATAAAAATACATGTTCTACTTGTAAATTTATTTTCTTTTGAAAGAAAAAAAAATTAAACCGATATATACAAATTGAAAGATGCATTTTGGATAGAGAATTCATGTTGACGAATACAATGTTAAAAGAGTTCGACTAAATTGGCTTTTGTGTTCAAGAGTGTCACAGATTGCTGAATCAATACATCCACAGATACATACAAAAATATTGGGCAAGTGCAAAAGTTCTACCCGTTTTTATTACCCATAAAGAAGAGCAAATAAACGAAAAATGAATAGTATCTATTATTGTGCATAATCCCCATTGCTATCTAGGATCTCTTGCCATCTTTCTGGTAGGAGATGAATCCCACGGCAGTAAAATTCCGGCGGTTTCGAGTCAAAAAAGCCTTGGATGGCAGTTTTCACAGCATCAAGATCATCAAAGATTTTCTGACTGAAGGAATTGTTCAGCGCATGAAATAGGTGATAGTCAGTTGATTTCAAGTCAGGAGAATAAGGAGGGTGGGGTAAAACCTCCCAACCAAAGCCCAGTAACTTTTGGCGAGTGATGACAGCAGCATGTGGCCTGGCGTTATCGTGATGAAGGATAACACAGCGACGATTGATGAGATCTGGCCACTTAGCTACCAAATTTTAATGCAGCCTATCTAACTGTAGACAGTAGAAGGCAGCATTGATGGTTTGGTTGAGTGGCAGGACCTCCAAGTGAATTATTCCCTGCACATCCCACCACACACTCAATAACACCTTCTTGGGATGAAGTTCAGCTTTCGAAGTCGATGCAGGTGGATCAGAAGGCAATACACAGTCCTATGATGCTTTACGTTAAAGTATATAACCCGCTTCTCATCTCCTGTCACAATTCGTGTCAAGAATGGATCATTTTTGTACCAGGAAAGCAAGGAAACACAGGTGGCGATTCAGTCATCCCCTTGCTTAGCTGTCAGGTTTTGTGGAACCGAAACATCCAACTTCCTCGTAAAACCCAACTTAACCAGCTGTCTCTCGACCGTTGTCCGGAGTACGCTGAAGGTCTCTGCTAATTCTTGCATGGTTGGGTTCGGGCTGTTCCTTATGGCTTGGTCAATATCGTCCTCTCCAACGTGTGATGGCCGTACACTCCTAGCCTGATCTTGGCAGCTTCTGTCTCCTTCCCTAAATTTACGAAACCATCGACGACATGTGCTTTAGTCTATTGCATCCTCCCCATAAACTTGACAAACATTGCGACCTGCTGTGGCTGCCATATTCTTTTTATCGAACTCATATAACAAACGATGTCTTATATGCTCCTTCTCGCGTTCCATGTTACACCCTCTGATATATTTTTTGAGACGATTAACTTTGTGAGACATGATGCATTTATATGTGAGGCATCCACATGTTTGATCGGCAGACGATTTGCGTCATTACAATGTCATGTGTGAAGGCAATTCCATTGAAAATTTTCATATCCAAAAACGGGTAGAACTTTTGCACTCATCTAATACTTTAAAATTATTTGATTTCATTAGAAATAAATTAGGGAGACAGTTCAATCATTACTGATAGTCCTGGACCTATTTGAGTAGGGAGAATTTTTTTTCAGGAATGTTTAGTAGGTATCCTAGTAAGTATTTTGGGCTTTGGTGGACATCCTCCATCTGGTACATTTTCCAGCTACGACGTCACCAAAGATGGCAGCCGCTCGATCATAGAACTGCTCATATCTATGTCAATACTTGATCAATTTGCAAGAAAATTGAGTCAATATGTTGTAATTACTATTTGTAAGGTGAATAGCAATGTCACTATATATAAATAAACAACCATTTTGTTATTTTTTTATTATTTTCTATTACCATATAAATACATAATATCATGAATACAAACAGCGATTATATTGAAACATGTTCAGATTATCTAAAAAGGATTGTTTACAGGTTGAATCTAACCCCTTACAGTACCACACTTGCAGAAGGAGCAACGTTTTACTTCATTTTCCCTACAAATGCAGGAGGATTTGGCACATTTTAAACAATTACATTGCCCAATAAAATCAGTGGGATATTTCTGTAAGTTTTTTTCTGGCATCAAATCATCTTCTATCACTGCAAAACCAAATTCACATGGGTCTAAGCCAATAAGCACATCATCAATACAATGTCATTGAAGGTATGTGTAGAAATATGATCTCAACAAATGGCCCTTAGCACTTCTGCTTGTAGGTGGCAAATCTTCGATGTCTATATTCCTTGCATGATGATACAGCCACAATCTAAGTTCATCTAAAGATTTACAAGATGACCCTTTTTGTAATAACAGCACTAACAAGGAGATGACACGGCCTGTACGTTTAGAATTCAAGTGCCCTTTTGTGAGATGAAACTACACATCAAATACTTCAAAAATATATATACATGTTGGGACCAACGCTCTTTAGATTTCGAGATATTCGGCATTATTTTCGTCGATTTTCAAATACTGCCTTATTAACTCACTGATGTCAAAAGAAAGCAAGTGCGAGCCTGGAGTAATGGTTAGCACAGCGGATTTTAAATGGGAGGGTCCCTAGATCGGTTCCCGTGAAGTATCAAGTAATTTTTTTTTTTTTTTCATTTCATTTTTTTACTTCTTTTTTTGTTTTTTCTCTTTCTTTTTTTTGTGTACCTTCTTTCTTTATGTTAGCCTAATGTAAGATTTTTCCGTTTATGTTATGAATATTAAACAGAAAACCAATTTAAGATTAGAAGTAAAAAAATAATCTTCTCGTTAACTTTGTTTTTTTAATTAATTAGGTAATTAACTAAACTTTTTTCTCTCATGTGGTGATGATACCCATTTACTGTTTGTATTTAAAATTATTTCAAATGTGCTTTTATTTTAAATTTTTATGTAAGTTTTAAATGTAATACTTCACTAACTGAATTTCAGTTTTTATTTATTTAAAAAAAAAAAAAATAAAGTTAGTATTCTCATTAATTTTGGTTTTTAATTAGAAGAACTTTAATTCAGAAAAACAAAGTAAAACATATACTGTATACAGGGTGATTCAGAAAGTATTGGAAAGTACTGGTGGCTTTCACCACCCCGTATCTTTTAAAATACTGCTCACGAAAATCTGAAACTTTTTATATAAATATAAATACCCCCAATATATCG
The DNA here is from genome assembly GCA_023159025.1 of Thereuonema tuberculata. Taxonomy (NCBI): domain Eukaryota; kingdom Metazoa; phylum Arthropoda; class Chilopoda; order Scutigeromorpha; family Scutigeridae; genus Thereuonema; species Thereuonema tuberculata. The sequence goes on from JAFIDM010117636.1 coordinate 111,113, forward strand.
TATATTTAAATAACTGTTGTGATGTTGTTTAAACTCTAAAAGTCTGGATCCACTATTCAAATGATACAGAAACCTAATTAAGAAAATTTAATCTAAACACTTTTGTCATAAATTCCTTCGTTTAACTTAAAAAAAAAAAAAAATTTTTTTTTTTTGAAAATGCATTCTGACAAATGACTTTTTTGGGAGACAGTCGAATAATTTTTTGGATAATAATTTCGATATATCGGGGGTGTTTGAACGCAAATAAAATTTCAATAATAATGAATAAATAATAACATGAAAATGTAACTCTTATATGTTTGACGATTTTATATAAAAAGTTTCAGATTTTTTATGAGCAGTAGTTTAAAAGATATTGGGCGGTGAAAGTCACCAGTACTTTCCAGTACTTTCTGTATCACCCGGTATACAGTTTATGCTTTACTTTGTTTTTCTGAATTAAAGTACTTCTACTTAAAAAACAAAATTAACGAGAATACTAACTTTGTTTTGTTTTGTTTTTTTTTTTAAATAAAGAAAAACTAAAATTCAGTTAGTGAAGTATTACATTTAAAACTCTTACATAAAAACTTAAAATAAAAGCACAACTGAAATAATTTTAAATACAAACAGTAAATGAATATCATCCCCACATGATAAGAAAAAAAAAGTTTAGTTTATTAAGTTAACTAATTAATTAAAAAAACATAGTTAACAAGAAGATTATTTATTTACTTCTAATCTTAAATTGGTTTTCTGCTTAATATTCATAACATAAATGGAAAAAACTTACATTAGGCTATCATAAAGAAAGAAGGTACACAAAAAAATAAAATAAAAAAAAAGAGAAAAAACAAAAAAGAAAGTAAAAAAAATAAAATGAAAATAAAAAAAAAAAATTACTTGAAACTTGATGGGAATCGATCTAATGACTCATCGATTTGAAATCCAGTGCGCTAACCATTACTCCAGGTTCCCAATTGCTTTCTAACGACATCAGTGAGTTAATAAGGCAGTACTTGAAAATCGACAAAAACAATGCCGAATATCTCGAAATCTAAAGAGCGTTGGCCCCAACATGTATATATATTTTTGAAGTATTTGATGTGTACTTTCATCTCACAAAAGGGCACTTGAATTCTAAACGTACAGGCTGTGTTAACTCCTTGTAAGTATTCTTCAGCAGATTTAAGACTTTGTTCTACGTCATCCCAGTCAAATGATAAGCCAAAGTGTTCTAAATATGCCATAGATGCACTATGAAGAGCTGCTTTTTTGGCGCCAAACTTACTCGTAAAATCTGATCCAGATAGTGCGTGGATAGCTGCAAGCAAAGAACATTTTTTGTGTTGGCCCATGTTTTGGTGAATACCATGAACAAACAAAAGTCGCATGGAAGTACCAACTCCAGTGCGCACCCAAAGTTCCTGAACACCAAGTCGATGAAGAGTAGCCCAGTGAAACAAAGCTAACACCGTTGTGTCAGTATCAGCACTAACAACAACGATTTTAGTAAACCCACACAGGGATGCATGTTTTGAATGAATTAGCATTCTAAAGTCTGCTTCCTCTACTGACCAACAATTTAATTCTGGGTGGTTTACTTGCCTTCCACTTTGCACCGATGTACAGTTGAATGATACCTCATCTTCATCTTCATCACCATAAAAAACACTAAAGGTGTAGTTGGTACTACATGATGTTTAAGTCATAGAAGCCATCACTGTATTGGCAATGAACACTTGTAAATGCAGTTTGTTTCCTTATGATCCCCAGAAACTGCTGAGTTGGACAAGCAATGGAACATCTTCAGATATGTGGGCAAAATCTACAACAATGCCGCTACCTTGTCCCTGCACTCTCTCAGGCTTTTTCGGTGGTAGTGTGAGATAACTGTCAAAAACAATCGACTCTTCCACAATTCTTTGTGATGCCCCCAATATAAGATGAAAAAGCAGAAACTGCTTCACCAAATGTTTTCTTTTCATTTATCATAACTTTTCGTATGGAATTCATTACATCCACTACATAACAGGTCTTGTCATCAGACTTGAACAAGTTGCCGTCGCTGGTGCTGCCATAAAATGTTTCTAGCGCTTTTAACAATGCACTTTTTTGTGGTTTTGCCATTAACCCCTGTTCATTAAACAGTGAACAGTTATCAGATAGATCATACCGAAAGAGTTCTTGCAGGTCATATGAACGAATTTGAGCTATTTGTATCATGCGGTGGGATGAACTCAATTTCTTTTTGGTAGCACAGTCTTGCTTTTCCTGTAACCTCTGCAGTTGGTGTTTTAGTGCTATGAAATGCTGGTAGCGTGACTTTGTGGATGGTACTTGAGATCCTTATTATTTTGTCTTCGTACCATGTTTTGCGCAGCATAGAATACAAATCATCACCAGTCTTAAATACGTTTAATATCTTTTCTTTCGTGTATTGTGAAATCAGTGCTTTTGTCAGTAAAGGCACTGCTGATCAAATATTTGTAATGATGCAGGTAATGGAAAAATGCTATGAATACGATATTGACTTCCACATATTATTTATAGATTTCCAACAAGCCTTTGATAACGTTAAAAGAAGCAAACTTAAAGAAGCACTTGAAGATTTAGGCGTGTCAAAGAAACTAATAAGACTAGTTATGATGACAATGAATGGGTCAAAAGCGCAAGTCAAAGTGGATAATAAATTAAGCAACCCATTTGACATCAATAAAGGAGTTAGGCAGGGAGATGGGCTTTCCGCAACTCTTTTCATTATAGTACTACACAGAGCTATCAAAACAGTTGACCAAAGAGGCACCATTCTCAATAAATCTTAGTCAAATTTGTGCCTATGCTGATGACATTGGAATTATAGTGAGGACAAAGCATAGATTGGTTGAGGTCTTTAAAGAAATTGCAACGGAAGCTAAGAAACTAGGATTGCTTATCAATGAAAGCAAAACTAAATACCTGAAAATGTCTGCCAATAAAATAAGAAGAAGAACTGAAGACCTAAAAATTGAGGAGATGACTTTTCAATCTGTCACAACGTTCAAATACCTTGGTAGCCTAATAGACAATGAAGGGCAATCCACCACCGCCATCAAAGATCGGATACAAGCTGGCTTCAAATCTTACTTCACAAACTTAAACCTATTGAAGAATAAAAGATTGAATAGAATCGCAATGACTATCTACAAAACTCTCATTAGACCAGTTGTAACATATGGAAGTGAAACATGGACGTTGACAGAGGCTGACCAAGAAAGATTAAGAAGATTTGAGAGGAAAGTTATCAGGAAAATATATGGTCCTGTCTTTGAGAATAATGAATGGAGAATAAGATATAACCTGGAAATAGATAATATATTGGAAAGTCAAGATATTGTCAGATTTATTAAATCCCGGCGACTCCAATGGTTTGGACATGTTCAGCGGATGGAGGGCTCCCGAATGCCAAAGAAAGTATTGAGTACCCAAGTCTATGCCGAGAAAAAAAAAGGAAGACCAAGAATGAAATGGCTGGACAACGTTGTACAAGATCTGAGAAAGATGAATATTGTTGGTTGGGGACCGATGTCAAAGGACAGAGCACAATGGAAGCTCGTTATTGAGGAGGCCAAGGCTCACACAGGGCTGTAGTGCCATAGATGGTGGCATGGTAGATTGTATAATGGATTAGGAAGCATATCAAACGGGTTACCTTTTTGTAAAATACATTTAAACATTGAGGTCACGTTTGCATTTAAGCTCTGGGTTTGCTTCTTAGAAAATTCATGGTGGATGTTCAAGCCCTCGAGAAAAGCAATGTAGTCTGTTATTTCCCGAAATAGATTTGATATCATTGGATGCCCATGATGTGTTATTTCATTCCATTCTGCTACAAACTGTTTTTGTTTAATATACCGTACGATGCCAGATGAGCTCTTTTGGGATCTATTAATGGTTTGTTCCAATGCCATATCTGCAGCAACAGCTGAAAATTTATGATCATATCATTTAACAACATACTTCCCCTTCGTGAACATTTCATGCACCTCCGGGGCTGTCTTGGGTAGTCTTCTCATGTCTTCCAGATATAATGAAGAGCATTGCTGATAGTTGATACAATCAAAGACGGCAAACACTGGTTGAAGTTTCTGTACTGTATCTACAGTTCACAGAGACCTTTTCTATTGGAACGAATCAAATTTCTAAGAAGTTGGAGCAGTTTGAGAAAATTGTCTCTGTACAAAAATTGTTCGGATGTTTGCCTCCCACAGCCAACAAATTTCTCAAAGTCTGTGATGAGTTTCTCCATATTGGCATCTACATCTATATGATCTGCTTTTTTTCCCCATGCCAAAGAAATATTCTGCTGGATGTGAATAACTTTTCAAACTCAGATGCATTAAAACTCAATGGAATGTTCTTCCAAAAATGACTTCACCTGCAACCTAAATATGGTTTCTCCCAACATAAACATCACATACTCCCCTGACATAGTTCTTCCCATGTAAAACTGACTCTACCACATTTACTCCAAACAGTGAGCATTCAATAAACACATTGGATGTTCCACTTCCATGAAGATACACAGAAGCTCGGTTATAATGAGATCTTTCGGATCCAAGATCTTGAAGATCGCGATATAACCGAACTTTTGTTACTTCGCAACATCAAACGTCGTATATCACACCCTATTATCGCCCATACGATTCCAAATCAATTTAAAATGGTCATTTCACGATTACCTACATCATTCAGAGCTACGTGAGAGAATTTTATATTTATAAATATATAAATCATTATCTTTTTTAACACTTTGATGGGTTATATTAGCCAAAATCGATTTTGGCATCTTGTACAAACGACGAGTCACATGGATCGAAACTAGGTATTCATATGCCTATTATATTACATGGACCTCTTTACTGGTTGTCATTGGCAGAAAAATAGATCTCGATATTCATTTTTGTTACACGAAAAAGTCTGCGATTCTGGTAGTTTTTTTAAAAATACTGTATATTGTATTTGATGCATTTTAGTGACATTAAGGTGGGTATAGAGTCTCAATTACTGTAAATAATAAGGAAACAAGCATATTAATTTACACCTTTGATTTGATTTTAGGCGAAAAAATGGTAAATTTTGCAATTTTACAATTATACACCTTTTCCAAAATAGAAGGGTCCAAGACCAAATCACGTTATATCCGAATTCGCGATATAAACAACTGCATTATAACCGAGCTTCAGTGTATTTACCTAAATAACCAAGCACAATTTTAGCCATATGGAATGCTCCCAACATCAGTACAATATTTGAAAACTTCTCTGGATTACTTAGCTGGACTTCGCGTGCAATAGCGTATACACCTTTGTCACAGGCTACTTGTAGGTAGTTTTGGCCCAACTGGTCGAGGACACTATTGAAATTCACTAAAGCTGTGTAAACAGTCGCATGCTGAGTTACTGAGTTACTGGCAAAGATCCAACTTGTTTCTGCTGTAGATCCTCTTTTGAACAAAGTGCATTGAAAGCACCCCAAGATGGTACAAGCTGTTCAAGGTTTTCTTCTGGAGTGGAAAGCTCGTAATCTCTAAAACCTTCATGTAGTCCAGATTCAATATCATGAGCTATAAGAGAAAAAGCTGCCACCCTTTCAGAAACTTAAAGTGTACTCTTGTCACCTGCTTCAAGTTTCCATTTGTACCTCAGTAAATACCCAGAAATACAATTGTCGTGACACAGTAAATCGGCACCAAAAACACTTGACCCATCCTCCAAATCACAAGTACGAGAGAAAACATAATCTTGTTAGTATAATTTCGCTTTTAAAAACTCCTTACCTCTTGGATACGCACTTATTCTATATTTCTCGTAAATGCGTTTATGTGATTTCTGGTTACAGATAATACATAAACGGTCTCGATTGGAAGTACCTCCTCCTTGAGAACTGTGGTAACATTTCCTCCCATATGTCCTACGATTTTCCTGTAAAGTCGATTGGGAAGTGCTGCCGTTATCTTCATTGTGTAATCTTTCCTTCTCACTTTGAAGCTTTAAAAGAGACTTCTTATGACAGTAATGTTTGTAGCACACTTCATTCATACGATAGTACAACATTGTTTCCTCACTTAATGAGCTCAGTAACAATGTCATTTCGCACTTCGCAGCTGCCCCGATTTTTTTCTCGACCGTTTTCCGTACTTATCACACTATCATCAATTTCATTACATAAGACTAAAATCTGTTACACTGTCTTTTGAGTCTCGACAATTTTGAGACATCCATATCTTCATTTCAACAACTTGAGAAAAAAAAAATTAATACCTCAAAATTACACATTTATAGTATTTGCATCCATTATTTGGACCGAATACCTCTTTCATTAGATTCATAAATAACAAATTAGCATAAAAAGTGCAAGTTTCAGGCAAATCGATCAAGTATTAACGTAGATATGAGCAGTTCTAAGATCGAGCGGCCGCCATCTTTGATGACGTCAAAGCTGAAAAATGTAGCAGGTAGCGGATGTCCACCCAAGCCCAAAATACTTATAAACATTCCTGAAAAAATTATCCTTACTCAAATTTTCCCAAAGAACTGCAGTCAGGTCCTGGATTATGACTTAACGTCGACATCGACATGTAGCACACCATGCGGCATTTATAGGAAACAATGACAGCCCTACCTAAACAGGAAACGAAGAAACAACTTCCGCTTCACTTGCACTTTGCGAACAGGATCGGAACAGTTCCAGAACTTTTTGCCCCTCAAATTCAAAAACCAAGCAGCTAAACTGAGGACATGGAAGCAAAAGGAATTGTCAAGTTACATAAATGCGGATTTTGTGACAAAGGTTTCGCAGATTCTAACCAATTAAGAGTCCACAATAGAATTCACACAGACGAAAAACCATTTATATGTGAGCTTTGTGAGAAAAGATGTTCTAAAAGAAGCGCTCTAACAAGGCATATGAGAACCCATACAGGTGAAAAACCGTTTAAATGTGAGTTTTGTGAGAAAAGCTTTATTATAGGAGGTGATCTAACAAGGCATGTGAGAACCCATACAGGTGAAAAACCTTTTAAATGTGAGTTTTGTGGAAAAGGTTTTTCTCAAGCAAACAGTTTAACTCTTCACATTAGATTGCATACAGGCGAGAGACCATTTCAGTGTCAGTTTTGTGAAAAAAGTTTCTGCCAAACAAGTAAGTTAACTGTTCATCTGAGATCCCATACAGGTGAGAAGCCGTATCAGTGTCAAATATGCGAAAGAAAGTTCTCCCAAACCAGCAATTTAACTTCCCACATGAGATCGCATGTAGACTATGTAAAGTCTTTTGCATGTGAGTTTTGTGGAAAAAAATTTTCTGAAGCAAACAAATTAGGTCGTCACCTTCGATCCCATACAGGGGAGAAACCATTTAAATGCGATGTCTGCGAAAAAAGCTTTTCCCAATCCTACTCTTTAACTACTCACATTAGATCACATACAGGGGAGAAACCATATCAATGTGAGCTTTGTGATAAAAGCTTTTCTAAACGAGGTTATCTAACAAGGCATATGAGATCCCATACAGGTGAAAAACCATTTAAATGTGATGTCTGCGAAAAAAGCTTTTCAGATTCTTGCACTTTAACTGATCACATTAGATCTCATACAGGGGAGAAACCATTTAAATGTAGTTTTTGTGAGAAAAGTTTTTCTCGCTCAAGAGTTTTAACTTCCCATATTAAGTCCCATACCAATAAGAAATCATATACTGAATGACTTTTGTGAAAAAAGATTTTCTCCTGCAAACCATATAACTGTTCACCTTAGATATCCCATACAGGAGAGAAACCATTTCAATGTGAGATCTGCAAAGAACGCTTTTACCAATCCTGTCATTTAGCCACTCATATAAAGTCACATACTTGTGTTGATCCTTTGTGAGAAAAAACGTTTTTCTCTTGCAGTTAAATTAACTATTTGCTTTTAGAAACATTCAGGGAATAAACAGGTTAAGTGTGCTTTTACTGTTGATTTGTGAAAGAAGATTTTCTTATTTTTTTTTTTTATTTAAATGTTAGCCTTTTCAAAGGAATGTTCTTAATAAACTCATACTAATCTTATATTGATGGTTATGCCATTTCTTTGTGAATTTTTCTAGAAAAACTTTCAGAGCAGTGCTTTATTTTTCACAGGATGTCTTTGGAATGTAAGAATCATCTTACCAAGATAGCTTTAGAACTGTTAGCACCAGATCACTCGAACGAGATTGGCCTGTATTTTTTCAGAGCATTATTATCAACATTACAGAGAGTTTAAGGAATAAGTTACACACATTCACCATGATATTTGTAAACATCTTCTATATTAGAAAGTTTAAGTTTTTTCATTGGTAAAATACTGTGTCACAACTTAGTTAATTCATAAAATTAACTGTGAATTTCATTTAAAAATTTTTAATGTATTTAATCAACCTACAATTAAATATTTTAATTATAATTTTTTTTGGTAGATGTTTTTTATTTTAGTATAGCTTATTTTGGTCATTTTTATATTATTAAGTAACATTTAATTGCTTATAAATTTTGATGTAAAGAATTCTTTAAATATATTTAAGTTTTAAGCCTTTACATTGGATTTTTTTTTTTTTTTTTTTATTTTTTTTTTTTATGGTTTTTTAAAAAAAAAAAAAAAAGTACTTGGTTTATTTTTTTTTTTTTTTTTTTTGTAGTTCAGTGATTCAATATAATTAATATTGTATATTTAATTGAATATATAAATATTCAATATAATGAAATTGAATATGAATTAATATATTAAATTCATTAATATGTTAAATGAAGTAATTATTCCTTCTCTTCAATTTGTTGATCAATCTTTGTATTGATCTCAAAGTAACATTAATCATTGATATTATTTATTATCTGAACACTTTAGAAACAGTAGGGATTTATTTTTTAAATGTTGAATGCAAGATAAATGAAAACTATTATACCTCTGATGCCTTGACACATGAGAACTGGCATTGGATACTTTCTATTTTTTTTTTGTTTTGCTCTGTAGGCTAAAAACTGATGATCAGCTATCTCCAGTAAAATCAATTCTAGGTATGGACTGGTTGTGAAGTTTTCAGTATAAATTCAATAAAATTTGTATCAATTTTAAAAGCAGAACTATTGCCAAGACAGTGAAACAATTGAACAGCAGAAGTCACAGCCACATTGAATTACAGAAGAGATTAATTCCTAGCATTGTCTAACTGATATACTTAGCATTGTTTGTAATGAGGATATTATAAATGTCACTTTTATGGCCAACTCATGATATAAAGTCTTAGCAAATGTATAAGATTTCGATATGTTTCAAAACTCTTCTTAAATGAGATGTAAGCCATATTACAACTTTAACTTATGTAGTGCTTTCTACATTAGTTGTTGCCAAGTTTAGATTAATGGCAGTTTTATTATTAAAAAAAAAAAAAAATCTGTAAGCAGTTTTTTGTTGACATTATTATTTAGTCAAATTCAGTAAAAGCAACTGAAATGTGAATTCCAAGACAAAAAAGATCTCGCATTTGTGGCATTTAAATAGTCACTTTAGATTAATAGATACTTTAATAAGATACTATTTTAAGTATTTTAATATGTAAATGTTGTAATAAAACTTTTCAGTAACACTTGTAATCAACTTTATCCTTCGAATCATTCATTGATAATGAAGCTGTATGGGTTGAAAACAAATTAAATGGAAATTTTGATAAAAGAATTATTAAAAACTGATAAATTATGCCGATATGGTTTACATGAAAATGAAAAAACAAGAATAAGAAACAGTTCCTGAATAAATAAATTGCTTTCTGAATCAATTATTGGAAGGAATTGGGAACTGGTTTACATATTAACAGTATTAGTCTTTTAAATATGATCTTTATAAAATATATATATTCTTCATAGAGTAAGAAAACATCATAAAGCGGCAATACCTACTTAATCTTCTGCAAAACAGCCACAATTGCCTGGCCGATTATTTATTTAAATTTCATTTATCTATGTTTTACATAAAAACAAAGTGTTTTTTATGTAAGGATGTTCGTCGTCAAGAACAAGTATACAGATCTTGAAATAAGATATGCAAACAATTCATGGTACCGTATGGTTTATTTTAGGAAAATAGGGTAATGGCATTCAATTAACAACAGCAGTTTTAATACTTTTCTGAATAAATAAAATTAGATTAAATATGAATTTAAAACCATAAAATTGTATTTATTTTTCTGCTTTTGTATGGCTAACTTGTTGCTTGAAAATTCATTTTGGAACTTTGATATTAGAATAGAAAATATAAGTAATGATTAATATATAAATAATAATTTCTTATATACCGCATACCTTAGAGATATTGTGGGTTCGGTTCCAGACCATCACAATATAGTTAGTCATACGAATTGTTTTTGGTTTCCCAGCGCATGTAAAAGTTATGTTTACACTGTACCCATAGTCTATTAAGTGTGCATTACATCTAAAAGTTAAAAGATTTTTTTACGTGCATTTAAAGCATAGTTTTAAATGAAATATAAAAAAAACACATATGCAAATTAAAAATAAAATTTAAAAGAAAATGAAGGCTTTCAAATCTACAGGAGATTCATCATCAGCATCCTGATACTGATGATGAATCTCCAGTAGATTTGAAAGCCTTCATTTTCTTTTAAATTTTAATTTTTATTTTTAATTTGCAGATGTGTGTTTTTTATATTTCATTTAAAACATCTAAAAGTACAATATACACATCTTAGTTAAGAAAATCCTTTATTATTAAACAATGTGTGCCATCATCTGAGCTTTCAGTGAACGATCACAGATTACTACAACAGTTATAATCATAATGAAAAGTTTTAAATATTGCCATAATTATCAAAATGTGACACAAAGACACGAACTGAGTAGAACCTTTTCAGAAAGAGCTTTTTTTTTTTTTTTTCTCCCCTCATCGTATTACAATCCATAAAGAAGGGAAATAATTAAAAAAACAAAAATTACAAACACAGGTTTTCAAAAGACTTCTTTTAAATGTTAATTTTATTAAAAAAGTTTTTTGTAGTCAGTTTAATTGTTTACATAAAATCAAATAAAGTTGAAACATTAATATGTAATTTTTCTTGAAGGTTTTGGAAAATACAAGTTTAACAACTCTGCTTCTGGAAAAGAAACTTTTAAGTTATTTTAAAAAATTGTTCTCTGTTTAGGCGGGATAAAATTTTAATAAAAGAATGGGTTTGAAGGATGAGTGCAACATTCGCCATGTCTATAAGTTAGTCGTATCATCGCTCGCGGACCTTTCAATATCAATGCCTCTATATGTGGCGGCACATGAAAACGGTGTCAACAATTGTATGGACCAGCGAAAAATCAAAGAAAAGAATCGGTGCTTCGTTTCCCTGCTCAAAGAGTCATTCCGATTCCGTAGAAACGCATATGGTGCCCCGAACAGTAATCTTGGGGGACCAAAACTTCTGAAAGTACCCTTTCTTATTTTATAATTATCGTGAGTCTTAAGAAAAGTGCTACCCGATAAAACTAAGGACCTGAGTTCTGGCTACCTCAATCAATCTCAAATGACAATTACACTTATCTCAGAAAATAGCCTATTTAACAATGTCCAATTGATCAAAAAGAAAATTGACTTTTTTTTTGTTTGTTTTAAAAACAATTATTTTCAAATTATTTGCATAAGCGTGTGTACTAGTTAAACTCAGCAGAGAAAATTACAACAACTTTCCATTAGTTTTGATCTGCTTGAAATTCCTGTAATTCATCCATTAGAGATAGAAAAGCTAAAACAATTAATTCTAATCCATTAATTAGTAATCTATATTACTAAAATCTTTTATTTCTCTGTCTTTCTGTCTGTCCGGCGCAATTTCTTGAGCGAATGGAAAATAGAAGTAATTTTTACAATGAAACATCCGCGACAGGACTCGAACCTACAACCTTTTGATCCCAAGTCAGATGTCTTATCCATTAGGCCTTGGGGACTACAACTCACTTTATATTGTTTTTTGACTTATGTGTCCTTCCCCTTCCCCTAATCAATAATGAATGAATTCAATCTTTCTTTTTTTTTTAATCTAAAGATTTTTTATTTATTTCCGATCTATCTGTTTATTTTTAATTCGAAAATGGCAATTACAACTATAATTGCCGAAATATTGGAATATTTTAAATATAATATTCTTACTTAATCCAATTCTATGTTATATTGAAAAACAAGCACGTGTACGCGGGAGATGTTTGAATAAAAAAAAAAGAGTCAAGAAAGAAAGAAGCACTATTTCTATTAGATAGAATACTGAAAAATCACTGTTTGTAACTAAAAAAAACACTGAAAGATATCAATTGTAATTAAAAAAGAGTTTCCAGAAAGACAGATGCACTAT
>JAFIDM010117636.1:150023-173657 GCA_023159025.1 Thereuonema tuberculata
TTTTCACATAACTCGCATTTAAACGGCTTCTCCCCTGTATGAGATTTGATGTGAATACTCAAATAATTTTCATTCTTAAATTTTTTTTCACAGAATTCGCATTTAAATGGTTTTTCACCTACATGGGATCTCATATGTCTTGTCAAATCGCTTCCTTTACAAAAGCTTTTTCCACAAAGCTCACATTTAAATGGTTTTTCACCTGTGTGAATTCTAATGTGGACCCTCAAATGGCTAGAATGTGCAAAACCTTTGTTACAAAATTCGCAAATAAATGGCTTAGCAATTACATTGGCTTCCATGTTGTCAGTATAATTGCGTGATAGTTTAAATTAAACAATCGGTTTGAGCTACGGATTGGGATCTATTCGCAAAATACGTTTCCAAAAATCCCTCTACTCCAACACTGTCAAAACTGACTTGTATCTTTTCTGTTAATTAATCATGTCTCCACACTCACTTTTTAAGTCGAAGTTAAAAGATAAAAAGAATAACTTAAATATTCCGTCTTCCTCTGCAAACACTTTGCATGAGTGTAAAATAAGGTCGCATGGGGCGCTACTATCGACTTCCGGCAAACAATAAAGGAAAATTGATTTTTGTTAAAACTAAATTAATATTTAATTAATTATACAAATTAAGAAATGAATTATTATTTGTCTGTGAACCTAAATCTTTGGAACTATAACTGAAGAACTGCGAGGTCACATGGGGTGCTAGTATCGACTTCCGGCAAACAATAAAGGAACATGATTTTTGTTAAACGAAATTAATATTTAATTAATTATACAAATTAAGAAATAAATTATTATTTGTCGAGACTTTGGCACTATAACTGAAGAACTACAATTGGCACCACAGGAAGACAACAAAAAAAGTTTCTTTTTCGATTTATGGCATTTTGGAACGAAAATTGAAACCGGAAATTCAAGTGAAGAACAGGAAGTGGGGAAAATGGTTGTTTTAAGATTCTTACAAAGTTATGAAATAGCTGAACTGTAATGTAATGAGATAATAGATATTAGAATTTTTAAAAGTTTAAATTAGGCTCTTTCAATGGCCACTTGGGAGAAGGTTAGTCCAGTGCTCATCCGCCTTCAATATTTGGGAACGATACCTGGTCCTCATTTGACTGAGGGCTGGGTAGACTCTAGTATCGGTCTGGCGAAGAAATAACCTGCGAATGATCCCTGAACATTGGTCTTCCGTTTAAATCAATGAGCATCGAATTTCATATGCCATTGGAAATAATATATTAGGTATTTTGATCGAATGTAATTTTATTATTTTTTTTTTGGTTGAACGACATTTTGATCAACATTTTTTGTCTAACTTTCTTGAATACTAAAAACCATAGCTACATCACTGGCTGCTTGTCACCTCAACCTTTCAAATCTGCCATTTTATGAAACCTTCATTTTCTTTTGGTTTATAAATCCAAATATCTGTTGGTTACATTATTTAATTGAAAAGAGAATCCTTTCTTTTCTTTAAAATTTCTCTGGGAATTAAAATATCTTCCGTTACCTCCATTGATATTTAGATATTTTGTCATAAGATAAATGGTTGTGTGATTTTACAAGAGAAGTTCTAACATCACTGTTATCTTCAAAGAATACTAATATAGTGATGCATAAAATACTGTTAAAAAAATAAAAAGAAAACGGGTATTCATTGAAGAAGAGAGTTGTTCATGTACTTATGTTTTGTCCCGTTCCATTATCTACTAGTCCCATTTTCTATAAAAATCAATAGGGATCTGTCATGTAAGCATCTAATTAAATTGCAGTATCTCACTACTGGCTTTTGTGGCCCTTGGTATTGAGGGAGGTAAGGCAGAGGCGTCACTAGGGGATGCGGGGGGTGCGGAACGCACCGGGTGACACCATCACAAGTGGTGACACCAAAATGCAAAATATTACTATCTATGATTCTATGTCACAAAAAGAGATGACAACATTTAACATTTTTTCTATGTAGTTCTTAGTTCTTAACTTCGTACAATCTTTTACCCATCGATCTTGAATTCAATTTTTTCTTTTATTGCCTTTGTAAATATAGGACCTACATTTACAAACGTTACTAAGGATTCTATATATTCCCGTTATTTGGCACTGGCAGACTCGGAGGAGGTCTATGGGGCAAGTCGTGAGGAGGTGACACCATGAGCTATCGCACTGGGTGACACCAACCCTAGTGACACCTGAGGTAAGATTTAGACATTCCATGACCAACGGAACTAAGTTGCATTTGGGTGGTCTACCAGACACTCACCCAGCTTTAATCCCAGTTCTTATTTTATAGAGAACAATACCTAGGACTCTTGTGAAAAATCGCTGACCTCTGCCAAGAATTGAACCTGGTTCCTTCCTGACAAAAAGAACTGACAGTTCTGTAGGATGTAGATTCAAAGTCATTGGTGGACAAACATTTGTATTTCAATTTTAAATTTAATTTTTTTTTTAATTCTAAAGCTTTATTTTTTCTCTCTCTCAAGTATATTAATGGATTGTTACCAACGTTAGACCAAACGAATAATGTGGGTGGAATAAGTAACAGAATCAAACCCACACTAGATTGTCAATAATGGTCCTGAAAACATTATTGGTGAAATGAAGGTTTCAAGGCATTCGCAACGTAATACAGAAAATGGAAATGTATAATATAGGTTCACATTGTGCGAGATTATGTTGAAACAATGTATATAAAAAAAAAAAGTCTTTATTTGTGAGAAATCTCCTAAAACCACATGCATTCTTTTGGTCTGTGTTTGCATGAATTATTCCTACTAACTGGATTTTGATGAAATCTTATATTTCAGGTTCCGATCACAGTGAACAAGTATTTTAATGCACTGGAAATGGAATTTAAATAAACTTAAACATACCAATTGCAAGATATACTACTTCAAGATTGCTAGATTATAAGAATTTTTAAAACAACTTCAGAAAACCTCCATCACATACTCACAATCAATGAGAAATTGTTCTGAGTTGAAAGTGTTTTAACTATTTTGTAGAGATCTGTGAAGCCACTGATCAGTTGTTGTCTTCATACACATAGAATATCAGCGTAAGAAATATTCAGAAGAATTCATTGACTTCCACAACTACTATTAACTACTCATATAATTTAACTATTTGCTGATGACTCTTTGTATTTTTGGATGTTATATTTCCATACCAACCTAATATTTGTCAATCCAACACTCAATTCCAACCATCCCATTACATTTGGAGCTACCAAATTTGTTTTGCTCTTTTTATTTGTTTGATATTTGTCACTGTTTTTCTTTTTTTTTCTTTAATGTTTGAAAATAAATCAGGAAATGACAACTGAAGTTTATTTTGAAGATAATTAACGTGCGGGAAATAACAATGATATTGTGATCAATACCACACAATACAAATAAAACAAATATTAAAAAGAATGACATGTTTCGAGAAGCCAGAAGCAAACGGCTCTCTTTCTCAGACTACAGAACAAAGGAATAAAAAGAATCAATTTAAACATAAAAGAATTAATAAGGCAGCCAATCAGTGCATGGTAGATTCCATTGGCTGAATGGGAAAGATGGAGTTTCAAACAATGGGATGAGTACATATAAAGTTAATATATAAATCATTTATAGATTCGTTAATAAATTATGGATTGAGTTGTTGGATACATTTAGGTAATATGGACACTAATAACATTAATAGAATATTAAATAAAATAATGAATTACATAATACAAGATTATTGTATATTAACAAAGAATGAAAAAATACAAATAAGAATAAAATATAAAATTTTAATGCCAAGAGAAAAAATATTATATTCTTTAATAATAAATAACTTTTATAAAATTAGAAGTCAAATTAGAAATTATAACTTATAATACTAGAAATACATTAATAAAGATTTTATATTATGAAAATCCTAAGAACAACTTTGGATTAAGAAATAAAAATCGAATACTATTAAAGATTTTTATGCAAATTATAAATGAATTAAAACAAAATAAATTTAATAAAATAAGTATTTTAAAAAGGCAAATACTAAAAAAATAATATTTGGAGAAATTAACTGGAATATTTAGGTACAAATATTCTTGATTATATATACTACATTTATATTTTGTGTGTTTTTGATTTTGTGTATTGATATTTTGCTTATGTGTATTTTTTATTATTTTCACAATTAGATTTAGAAATTTTTAATGTTATACAGTATAAACATTTAAAGAGAGAAATTGTAATTAGAATAATAAGTAAAAAAATAATTTGGCAACCTTAAATTTTATTGTCATGAATGATATTTATAATAATTGTTATTTGATTTTCTTTTTGTACTTCTGTGATATATTAATTTTTATGTAATTAATATTCTCTGACATAATAAAATTAAGCCAAACGCACCAGACTAAAAATACAAAATTACAAAATAAAAGAGCTCACACAATCGATTTCATCACCGCTTTGGCTGATTTCTTCAGGCAAAATTACAAGATAAAAAAACATTACAAAAGTCAGTCTTTATATAAAATTAAACGAAGACCAGGTGATATTCAAATAATATTCTCTGACTTACAAATATTTATATATGAATTATTTATACTTTCAGCACCTGCATTACAGGATTTCAATTTGAAAACCTATCAGGACTGTAATTTTAAATTTAGAAATAAATAAATAAATAAATAAAAATAAAAAATATGTATTGTGCGGTATTGATCGCATTATCATTGAACTTTATTTTGTTAACTTTTTTAATTTTAAGTATCTTGATTCCAACTGCATTATTATAATTCCTCTTCTACTTCATAATGGGCAGATTTATAGATGAGTTTAAACACAAAGAGGAAAAGAATTTTAGAAATATCTATATAATAAAAAAGTGATATTTTATCAGAAAACTGGTTTAATATGTTATGATTATCATATTTTTGATTAAGTAAATCTTAGTTATTCTTTTTACTTAAGTTTATTTGTTTTTATTTTGTATTTCTTTCTGAATATTTATGAATGTGTTTGGTTATGTTTTGCTGAAACCCTTTCAATTAACTTCCATCTTGGCTTCACAAATTGAAAGTTTTTAATAATCTCATCGTTTTGATCTTATCTATTATAAAACTGCTTTATCTTAACGTTTCAATGCATTAAATAACAACAAAAGTAAAAAAAAGACAAATATCGAGAAATGTTGTCTTATAATGTAACTAATGTAACAATGAACACATTTGCAAATTAATAGTTTTTTTTTTTTTAATCAATTCTCCCAGCCACTGATTTTAGTTGATGCCTGTTTTGTTGTCGTAAACTCCATCGGAGCCATCCATGTAAAATTATGTTTAAAATGGCTCTTTGTGATTGGAAATATCAGACATTCTTTACAGAAGACCCAATGAAGAGTCACTATAGTTTGACAGATTAAAGACGACAACAGCAAATGAGATTTACAAGAAAGTAAATAGGTTCATATAGACTACAGCAAAATACTGCTATGACAACTATTTATTCATTATATTTCGTCAACTCTGAGCGAGATGACTTCTTCAGATGAGAAAGATAGCAATAACTTATCCCTCTTCTTTAAATTCATAAAAAAGAATTCCATTAACAAAATTAAAAATTAACAATCTGCAGTTTAGGCAATAGATTTTGTGACGTATAAGAATGAGATTGTGAAACTCATGAAAATTTTGTGAATAACAAATAAAATCTTTTTTTTTTTCTGACGCCCGGGCTCTTAGAATTGAAACTATTGGTCTCAACAAGGGGCGAGAAATGTGAGCATTTAGCTGACGAAACATTGCCCAGGATATGCCATAGGAGGCAGCTCACACTATACCCGCAGATACAGACGAAATACAGAAGGAGAAAGAAATATCCATGCCGACGCCGGTATTCGAACTCAGGTTCCGACACATCGGCCTCACGGCATATATGAAATATTATTTACAAGAAAACATCTGAAATATTATTTACAAAAAACATTGTTCATTTTTAATACATCTTTTGAATTTATTTAAAGTAAAACTACTAACTTTAAGAAATTTATCTTTATTGATACAAGGAATTGAGTTTATAATACAAGATTCAACCATGAACCTTTCCTTTTCATATGTATTAAAATATAATATAATATTGTAACAATTGGGTCTGAGTTATGTTGATAGCCTTGGCAGTGATCTGCCCAGTCAGATTTGCCTGTTTTATGGCTATTACAAAGCTCTGATATGTTCTAGAATTCTTTCTTTCAACATTCTGCCTGTGCTCCCAAAATAAATGTTTCCACAATCTCTACATTTCATTTTGTAAATAACTCCCATAGTATTAATATCTTTATTATGATATTCATTTTTATTAACTTATCTCTATAGAGATAAGTTAATAAAATGTTAATAACACAATTTGAATATCATTTTCCTTACACAAATTTTTTATTGACTTATTTAATTTAATACCTAATGGTAATTTCATGATGTTTCTAAATACATTAACTTTCTTATTATTAGATTCTTTTGATTTTATTTTTTATATATTTTTGAAAAAAATATTGATTTTTTTTTTTTTTTTTATATAAATTTTATAGGATAATCATTCAATAGAAGAAATTGTTTCATTTTATTGATTTTTTTTTTTCATTCCATAGTTTTTTATTTTCTTATTAACTATTATTCTTTTAATATAATTCTGGATAATTGCTTTTTTTTTTTGGTAGAGATGTTATGTTCAGATTTAAAATTAAGCCCATGGTTACTTTTTAGTTTCTTTTCAAAATGTTCATGTAGTTATTATTATTATTTATTAAAACCAAATCCAAATAAGGTAATTTACCATTTGTTCTTCTTCTACTGTAATTTTATATTTTCATTGCTTGAATTAACAAATTGGTGAAAACTTGTGAATTGTCTCCTTGTGTCTTGCCGTAGAATTAGAATGTCATCAGCATATCTCACATCTCCAAATTTTACTTTATCCCATTTTAAAATTTTGTTATATTCCAACCAATTGAAGAAAATATTACACTAAGTCCCAGAAATTGGACTTCCCATTGGATTTAAAATTTAAAATTAAGCACAAGGTTACTTTTTAGTTCCTTTTCAAAATGTTCATATGTAATGACAGGGGTATGGTAGCTCCTCATAAAGTACCTTCCAAACCATTGTACATGAAATCCCTTCTGTTCCACTATTGTCTTACTACTTTTTCAAGAATTTTCTTTTTTCTTTTGGGCGCTGCAACAATTTTGAGTCATCCACTGTTTGCCTGTGGCTCAAACGTGCCCCTCTGTCCATCTGTGGCAACAAATGTTGTGAGGAATGGGCTTATCTGGAAAATCTTCTTGGTATAGTGATGTGCATCCTGTCCTTACATCAAATGCATTTCTGCCTTTTCAGAAAACGAATACAAACACATTACTGCTAGCAGTTATGCAACTATGTATATATGAAGGAAATGAAAGAATGCGCAGTTTTTCTTTGGATTTTTAAAATACGAGGACTGTTTAATAAAGAATGATCATCATTTTTTTTTGGCAACTTACCTTTACTGATCCTCAGAATTTTGATGATCCTTCTCATAGTCGTCTCTGTTGGATGCAATGCACTTGTCCCAGTGTTTCTGCCGTCTGCAAAGACATTCTGGAAACCATTTTTTGACAGGTCTTCCAAAACCGCCTCCGCAGCCTTCACTTCTGCTTCTGAAGTTTGAAAACATCTCCCGCGATTGTGTTTCTTCAGGTTAGGGAACAGAAAAAATCACATGGGGCAAAATCCGGACTATAGGACAACAATATCAAAAACGAGATAACCATAACTTTCCCTGCAGAAGAAACCATTTTTGCTTTTTGGGGGGTTGGTGATGAAGGAGATTTCCATACAGAGCTGTGCTGTTTGCTCTCAGGATCGAAATGATGTAGCCAAGTTTCATCAGCAGTGATTACCTTTGGAAAAAACTCTGGACCTTCCTGTACCATAATCTTCAATTGCATGCAAACCTGCTTGTGAACATTCTGTTGTTCGGGAATCAGCAGTCTTGGAACCCACCGTGCACAAACACATCTCATGTTCAATTTTTTTGTCACTTATGTACGAGTGGCACCTAGTGAAATTTTCAAGATTTCAGAAAGTGATCTGAAGGTTATTCGTCGATCCTCTCTCACTATGACAGCAGTGGTGTTGATGTTTTCTTTCATAAGAGCAGTAACTGGGGGCGCCGGGTCCACCTTTCTTTGAAATTGATTGTCTCTCCTCTTTAAACAATTTATACCATCTTCGAGCTGTGCTGTAAGGAAGAACAAACCCTCAACAGGCCTCCTTTAATATTGCATAGGCCTCAGCTGAAGTTTTTTTGAGATGAAAGCAGAATTTCAAAGCAGAATATTGCTCGTTGCGCATCACTTCCATTGTAGTCATAGGCGATACTGAAAGTGTCTTGACTTGCACACACCTCACCGACAGGAGCCTGGAGATGACCTTGAAACTTTCACCATGGGTGCATGATGTATTAAGCTAAAAAAAATCGTAAGGAAAAAATTTAGTGTAATAAACTAAGAATTTAAAAAAATAATCATCATTCTTTATTGAACAGCCCTCGTAACACATTTCAAGCACTTTCACAATAAACTTTGATGATTGCTTGAAACAATGACTACCCTCTGCCCATTCACCAAGAGCACAGATGCTGGCTGTATGTTGACAAACAAACAATTATATAATCCTTTTTCACCTTCGGCATCATCAGATACTCCCTTTGTTTAGTATTGGTATTTAGAAAGTGAGGCATTTCTGATCCTATGTTTAATGGACATTTTTTTACTGATTTGTATTTGCAGAATCTGATGTTTGTTGGTGCCTTTAAAAAATACCATGTATTTGGAATCCTTTTTCTTTGCAAAAAAAGTTACATACTTTTTACATTGTTTGAAGGTTTTAAGCCATAGTAGCCTAACCCTCAAATCCCAAATTATTGGGGAAATGGTTTGAAAGGTTTGGTGGTCGTGTACAAAAAAAACAAAAAAAAAAAGATATCCTTTGCTGCTGTAATTTATCTAATAAAGAAAATTAAATAAATGAATTACAGCAGCAAGGTGTATGTTGTTTTTTTGTACACGACCACCTAACCTATCAAACCATTTCCCCAATAATTCGGGTGAGGGTTAGGCTACTATAGCTTAAAACCCCTCATTTATTTTTTTTTGATACTTAAAATACCGTATTGTCCGGCGTATAAGACGACCCCCAATTTTTCCAATTAAAATATAGAGTTTGGGATATACTCGCCGTATAAGACTACCCCTCTTCCAACGCAAATAAAAATTAAAAAAACATCCGATTTGATTTCAATATGGTAATTTTAATTCAAATGCTTATGACATGCAGATACTTAGCAGGAAAACTGTCACTTATAAACATAACACTGTTTGTCATCAAACATGTAAACATAAAACAGTGCAAGTGGATTAAACTTTTCCTTTAAAAGCGATTGGCTGGTTGTTGTATACAACGCCTGCTTGGATTGGTCAGCTCTCCCTATCTCCAAGTAACAATAGCTTTGTTTATTCTGGTGCATTATTGTAATGCTATATTTTTTTTTAAATTTGACTAAAATCATAGTATTTCTTAACTATAGCCTTGTTTATTCTGTCCCCACTCTATCTCTTTTCTCCATATTCCGGGCGTCCCGGACGCCTGCAGCTTGCTCCGCCCTTCACTTTCACCTTCCCGGTGAAGCGTCCCCCTCACCTCGTCATCGGGACCGCGTTAAGTCTCTTCTTTCTACGAATCCTGGTGAGTGAATTTTCTTCTACCGTACTTGTACAGCGCTGTCCTTGCTGCTTTTATATGGTTGCCGCATACGGGAATGCGGCCGTTTTTGAGCTCCTCCCACCATATGCGGCTACCGCAGATCCTCCAGTCCGGCTCGGAAGTTTCAGCACCCGGCGTATAAAATGACCCCCGACTTTTGAGAAGATTTTCCTGGTTTAAAAAGTCATCTTATACGCCGGACAATACGGTAAGCTTCTTTTTTTTTTTTAAATTTCATCATGATCTTTGCAGCTCTTCTGCCAAATATTATGTTCTTGACTTCTAAATGAAATTAGAATTTAATTTTCATTTCTTTAGCAACCCCATAATGAGAGGCTGTTAAATTTCCAATTTGCATAATATCTCCTGAGCACAAACCAGAAATCGGAGCCCAAGACTGATATCCCATGGACTTCACATGGCCTGGAGATACTGGGGAAAATCAGGGATTTCGGTCCAGGCCAGATTGGGTTTTAAACGGCCATTGTCTGGCTGAGGAAAAGTGGTAATTGGATAAAATGCGTGTCTATCTCTACTGAATCGACTGTGCTGAGGATGATTTTGATATTCTCAACCTAAATCCACCTTTTCTGAATCAAGACGGACTCACTTTTGGAGAGTCCCCTGAATACAGCAAATAGTTCAGTCCAATAACTGAACTGTTCTTTTTGAATTACAGTAATAGTTCAAAGATAAAATAAATCCCAAAATATTGTAAAACCCAACCCAACTCAATGGTTTTTACAATAATAATAAAACTTGTTATAATCATTAAAAAAAATTCAAATGTTTTTCAATAGAGGTTTTTGTCTCCTTCTTGTGCTAGTTTCTCAACGAGGCCTCATTTGAATAAGATTTCAAATAGAAAAAGTTTGATCGTCCTTAAATATGTTAACCCAGTTTCAAGAAGAACCACCAAACGGTATTTGGGGAGGAGGGTATATTCTTTATTAACTTATTATAATTACAGTCGGACCCCGATTTAACGAACCCCTATTTACCGAATTTCGCGATTTAACGAATTTTTCTTTTTCCCTGATTAAAATGAAGGCAAAAACCCCTATTTAACGAATAAGAAACCCCGAATTAACAAATTATTTCAACAGCCGAAAAATAATTTTTTTTTTTTGTTAGTTTGGTTAAACATACCTAAACATATCTAATGCAGCAGGATATAAATGACGCTGTATTTTCTTCTCTCCATAAAGTCGAAAAAGAACTTTTTCAAGTCAGGAATCAAGGAAATTGTCCAACATTACGGTAGTCAGTGCATACTTTAAAATTTCAAATTAACTAGTGCGTAATTATTCGCCTGTATTATTAGCTGCTGAATAAAAAGTGTACAATTTCTAATTACGGATATTTTTGTGTAGTTGCTTATTAGGGCTATTCCTTAAGGTAAGTGCAGAATTTTTTTATTTTGGACCCCGATATTACGAATAACCCCCGATTTAACGAATAAAATTTTCGGTCCCGATGAATTCGTTAAATCGGGGTCCGACTGTACTTTTATAATAATAACAAAATCTTTCAACTCTAATCATATATACACTAAGACTGTACAATTAATTCCTTTTTTAAGTGTATTAATTCAACTAATATTCCTCTACTGAGTCTGTCATATGTAGGAGATACGAATTGGAGATTTATTAACTTTCATTTCAACTTGTTAGAATTAACATTAATCAGTGTTTATTAGCTTTTCAAAGTCTAAAAAAGCCTATAAAAGTGATACAAACTACTATTTAATCTACCTTTTGTTTTTTCTCATAAATGTTTTTTCCTCAATGTTCGCATTTTTTTTTTTTCTTATTTTCCTAACTTTTTATTATTTTTCCTTACATTAATGTACTTTCTTTTTTTCTTCTTCTTCGTTACGTCGATTTTGGACAACTAATGACCACGGACAATAGCCCCGTCTGATGACCACGGTGGAGCTACTAAAATTCGAGAAGGGGAACGAGATTCACATCAAGTCCAGAATAACACTGAGATTTTTTTTTTTTTTATTATTACAGTAAACTCCTGATTATCCGCAGACCTCTCCTGTTTCCAATTTTTTTTTCATTACACAATAAATTATGGAATTAAAAAAAAAATTAAATCTAGAATAAGGAAAACAATAAAAGAGGCTAACAAAATAAGTGAAGACAATTTTAGACTAACAATTTAAAAGAACGACCTTGTGGGCAGAACTTAGGCCGGCAGGTTACACTAAATTACAAGAGAGCCTTCCCTTAATAATAAAATTTAAAAATAAATAAATAATTTAATTGTTTATAATGTATGTACTGTAATTGTATGTATTGCCATTTTAAGTAAATAAAAATGTTACATTTTTATGCTGATTTTCGTCCTTTTTCGGATTATCCGCATTTGTCGCGCCACCCAATTCCGCAGATAACGGGAGTTTACTGTATTGTAATTTTTATTATTATTATTGGTCACCCTTAACCCTTCAAGCCCGTAAGACCATGTGTCTGTCTCACAGCCACAGTTGACATACAGGAATAGATAACTGGCGCTGTTAATGTTCAACCTAATTCTGTCATTTTCCACTGACCGAGAGACAATTAACAAAGCTTAGAATTCAGTGGTGGGAATTTAAATTTCCGCACTGTAGTTTAGCAATTAAAACTTTTCCTTTAGTTTCTTTGTTGTCTCAATAAAATAAACGTACCGAGGAAAGACATATTCAGGAAAGATACTCGCCAGCCTAAAGGGTTAAATTTATGTTTTAGCACAAAATTACATTCAACTTGTTTTTTTAAAAAATACAATTTAAATAGTGTTTTATCTTTATGTGAATTAATGTACATAGTAACTTTGCCTGAATCTTAAAATCACAACTTTTAAACAAACTTGAAATCAGAAAAGCATTTCACTGTAATTGATTCAAATTAACAGTTACAAGACAAGTTGTTAATCCACAAAATTAAACATTCTTTTAAATGTAAAGTTAATTTTACAAAGCTGATCTTTTAAATGTAGTTACTATGTAAAACAATAATAAATAGAATAGATAATAATTAATAATAAGCAAAAGTTCCCCCCATAACTTCACCATGTGTCTTTGTCGTGTATTACCTCTGAAGATGGAATACGTCAAGTATGGGGCTGTCCATAAACTATGTCTCGCTAATTTTTGTTATTTTCGACCCTGCTCCCAGTTTTAGATCAGAATATCACGAACCCATCCATCCCTAATTTACATTAAAAGCAATTTTTAATTGTAAGTATTCAGTTCACAACAACTTTTAATCATTTCAATTACTAAGTCGTTAAATCAGTTGTACAATTGATAATCTTATCTTTAAACTTGCAAATGCAATATAAGACCTCAGAACAATAGAAAATCAATTGTGTCTGTTGATCTCAGATAGTTAACAACCCCAATTAATAATAAAAATCAGAATATAGTTTAATTTTTTAACATTAACTATTTTGTAACTTTTTCGTATAAAGTTTACATCTTAATGATTGACATTTATACATAAAAATAAAATTTATATCTTTTTTATAACTACTCCATTTTTTTTATTTAACCATAATCTAAACACAATAATAAAAAATAGAATTGAAATCTAAAATTAAAATGATCTCTTTTTGATATTATAAGTAGGTACAAATAATCGAAAATTAGAATTCTCTTGAACGACTCCCTCTGGGATGATCATTTTTACTTTTGGGGGCTAGGGATTAATAGGCTTGATAATGGAATCCAGTACGAAGGGATTTGGAAACGTACTTTGCCAAATATTCTTAAATTGATATTTTAACAGGTGTCAATATAGTTGGCATTTTTTAATTTACAATTCAGACACGTTAAAAAAGTCTCTTATCTTTTTTCATTTTACAAATCTTGTATTTTGATGAATATTCCTTATATTCAAGCATATTTTCTTTTGAACTTTAAAGATAATTAGAGGTGTTTTCATGAATTTCTTAGTAGGTACTTTTGATTTCAAAAAATGCGTTTAAGTGAAATGTAATGTGATGTCATATATTATGTCACCCCCTCCCCTGACATGCATGTGTAGTTTATAGACAGCCCCTACTCCAAAACTGTAGGAATATTTTCACCCTTTGTAAACTGTTTATATTGATTTTAACCAATTCTGTGAGTTTCATTTTCTATTTATTAATCTTTTATTTATCAATGGACGTTAATCCTTCTCTTAATTCATTGTAGTCACTATGTAACTCATCAGTTTTTTAAAAATGTAGATATAAATTGTATTCATCCTGTTTGGATTCATCATCAGGGAAACACTCAAAAGATAAGTTGGTTCACCAGTATTACTGAAAAGGTTTAAGACAAAATAAATGATTTCTTCCATCTAATCTAAGGTAATTCACAGTTCCAAAAATCCTTTGTCACAGAATTCATACTTAAATTGTTATCCTCCTTTGTTTTATCACCGATGTCAAATTGGCTGCTCATGATAATGAGTTTCTTACAAAAAAATAAATTGGTTTCTAGCCTCAGTGCCTATGAAAATTTAAAGCACTGTTTCTGAAAGTTTATTCGAGGAAAACTAACAACAAAGTGGCTTCAATACATGATTAACATCAGTTTATTAATTACCTCCATATGAAAAGCATTTTTAATTATCATTCAAATGGCTTCTCGTCTATGTGTGATCCAATATGCAAAGTTAAACTTCTTGAGTTAGTAAATCTTCTTTCGCAAAAATCACATTTAAACGGTTTCTCTCCCGTATGGGATCTTCTATGAGTAGCTAAATTAAATGAGAGAGAAAAACTTTTTTCACAAATGTCACATTTAAAAGGCTTCTCACCTGTATGTGATTTCATGTGGGTGGTTAAATTGCCCGATTGAGAAAAGCTTTTTTCGCAGATTTCACACTGAAATGGTTTCTCGCCTGTATGGCATCTAAGATGAAGAGTTAAACTGTTTGCTTGAGAAAAGCTTTTTTCGCAAAACTGACACTGAAATGGTTTCTTACCTGTATGAGTTTTCATGTGGTAAGGTAAATCGCCTGCTCGTGGAAACTTTTTTTCACATAATTTGCATGTAAACGGCTTCTCCCCTGTATGACATTTGATGTGAACATTTAAATAGTTTTCATTCTTAAAGTTTTTTTCACAGAATTCGCATTTAAACGGTTTTTCACGTATATGGGATCTCGTATGTCTTGTCAAATCGCTTCCTTTACAAAAGCTTTTTCCACACAGCTCACATGTAAATGGTTTTTCACCTGTGTGAATTCTAACGTGGACCCTCAAATTGCCAGAATGTGCAAAACCTTTGTCACAAAATTCGCAAATAAAAGGCTTGGCAATTACATTGGCTTCCATGTTGTCAGTTTAATCGCCCGATTTAAAATTAAACAATCGGTTTCAGCTACGGATTGGGATCTATTTTTTCCAAAATCACTCTGTTCCAACACTGTCAAAATTGATTTCTATCTTTTCTGGTTATTAATCATGGCTCCACAGTTACCTTTTTAAGTAAAAGTTAAGAACAACTTAAATATTCTAACACTTAAATATGCGAACACTTTGAATGAGTGTAAAATAAGGTCGCATGGGGCGCTACTATCGACTTCCGGCAAAACAATAAACGAACATCGATTTTTTTGTTAAAACTAAATTTATATTTAACTAGGCCATCTCCCGTCTACAGATTGTTCGTTATAGATATTTGAAGAAGAGATTTATTTAGATTGGTGTTGGTTGCTATAGATGTTAAATGAAGATCATAGCTTATATATGATACTCCTGGCGACGAATTGATTGTGACTATTCTTTCGAGTGAAGATAACCAAATTCTGATGACTTGTGAATCTAGACAAATTTTCTTCTTTGGCGGAGACTTCAGTCAAATTTTACCTGTAGTCAAGAATGGCCGAGATTACGACATTATTAACAGTTCTTTGAAAAGATCTCATCCTTTCTCTCGTTGTCCATTTCGATACTAATTGATTATCGATAATAACACGATGGTTTATATGAGATAATCCAAGAATAATCGATTCCAATGAAAGGGGTTAAAGCAACATTTTTAAGTTTTGAAGACTCTTTTCAAGCCATCTCTTTTTCAAGCATAATAAAATTGGAATAAGTACAACAAAACAAAATAGTTGGAAGCTTAAACAAATTTCAAAAACACGTGAATCAATAATTTTAGTTGTTTTTACAAAAATATATTAATAAGGTACAATTCAATTATTAAAAGTAATAATAAGAAGAAAATAAAATTTAAGATAATCTAACAAAACTCGATTCCAAAGAAAGCAGTTAACGCATTATTTTAAAGTTCAATAATGCTCATTTTGAATTTGTCGACTTCCTCGTGACAATAAAAAATGAAAAACCGTTTTCCATTGTTGCACTAACATTGGGGCACAACAATTGCGGAGATATAAGTCAACAAACAATATGAAAAGAGTTGTAGTCCCTATGGTCTAAAGGATAACACATC
The DNA here is from genome assembly GCA_023159025.1 of Thereuonema tuberculata. Lineage (NCBI taxonomy): Eukaryota > Metazoa > Arthropoda > Chilopoda > Scutigeromorpha > Scutigeridae > Thereuonema > Thereuonema tuberculata. The sequence goes on from JAFIDM010117636.1 coordinate 166,264, forward strand.
CGACTTCGGATCAGAAGGATGCAGGTTCAAATCCCGTCGCGGAAATTTCATTGTAAAAATTTCCATTCGCACAGAAAATTGCGCCGGACAGACAGAGAAATAAAAGACTTTGGAATTATAACTGAAGAACTACAATTGGCACCACAGGAAGACACCAAAAAAAAAAAGGTTTCTGTTTCCATTTATGGATTTTGGACCGAAAATTCAAGTGAAGAACAGGAAGTGGGGAAACTGGTTGTTTTTTTAGAATTTTAAAAAGTTTAAATTAGGCTCTTTCAATGGCTACTTGGGAGATGGCTAGTCCAGTGCTAAGCTGCCTTCAACTTTCGGGAGCGAAACCTAGTCCTCGTTTGATTGAGGGCTGGGTAGTCTCTAGTATCGGTCCGGCGAAGAAATAACCTGCGAAAGATTCCTGACCACTGGTCTTCCAGATTGCAGGCTTACATCAATGAGCATCGAGTTTCATATGCCGTTGTTAAGAATATATTAAATATTTTATTATTTATTTTTTTTGGTTGAAAGACATTTGGGCCAACATTTTTTTCTTCAAATGTAATTTTTTTATTCTTTTTTGGTTGAAAGAAATTTGGGCCAATATTTTTTGTCTCACTTTCTTGAATACCAAAAACCATAGCTATATCACTGATTGCTTGTCACCTCAACCTTTCAAATCTTCATTTTCTTTTGGTTTATAAATCCAAATATCTGTTGGTTACATTATTTAATTGAAAAGAGAATCCTTTCTTTTCTTTAAAATTTCTCTGGGAATTAAAATATCTTCCATTACCTCCATTGATATTCAGATATTTTGTCATAAGATAAACGGCTGTGTGATTTTACAAGAGAAGTTTTAACATCACTGTTTATCCAGTGGCGTAGCGTGGGTTTCAGCCGCCCGGGGCATAGGCCAAATTCGCCGCCTGTGGCAGCTATGAAAGCCCGTAGTCGAACTCGTTCGAGCTTGGAAGTCCTGTTCATCAATTTCGGTTAGAACAGACGGTGTTGCCAATAACTAGAGCGACTATAGATGACTACACTCACTTAAATAAAGAGGATTTCCCGGTTCCGTCACAGATTAAATAATAAAAAGCTCCGTGCACATTTTAATCTGTCCGAATTATAGGTGCAACAAAAACATGAAAAGAAATGGTTCCAATTTTTAGTTCAGTTTACAAGATATTATTCTTCTTGTTTGTGAAATTTTGCCGTCCCCAAAAAGTGCTGCACGGGGCGGACTGCCCCCACCATGCTATGCCACTGAGTTTATCTTAGAAGAATAAAGCGATGCATAAAATACTGTTAAAAAAATAAAAAGAAAACGGGTATTCATTGAAGAAGAGAGTTGTTCATGTACTTATGTTTTGTCCCGTTCCATTATCTACTAGTCCCATTTTCTATAAAAATCAATAGAGATCTGTCATGTAAGCATCTAATTAAGCAGCAGTATCTCGCTACTGGTTTTTGTGGCCCTTGGTATTGAGGGAGATAAGGTTTAGACATTCCATGACCAAAAGGACTAAGTTGCATTTGGGTGGTCAACCAGACACTCACTCAGCTTTATTCCCAGTTTTCATTTTATAGAGAACGATATCTAGGACTCGTGTGGAAGACAAACAACTACGGAAAAATCGCTGACCTCTGGCAAGAATTGAACCTGGTTCCTTCCTGACAAAAAGAACTGATAGTTCTGTAGGATGTAGATTCAAAGTCATTGGTGGAGAAACATTTGTATTTCAATTTAAAATTTAGTTTTGTTTTTGTAATTCTAAAGCCTTTTTTTTTTCTCTCTGTATGAAGTAAATTAATGGGCAAAACTCCGAACGGCGGTCCCAAATTATGATGGCGGTCCCAAATTATGATAACCTCCGAACGCGGTCCCAACGTTGTTATTAATGAAACATTTGTCTTCTTATTAATGAAACATTGTGTCAAGTGTAATGATATCGTCATTGTTGTTATTAATGAAACATTGTATATTGTTGCTTAAAAATCACTTTAAACGTGCCATGGTGGTAGACTGCAAGCACCAAAAGTAATATCGCTTTAGTCATAAGTCGCACATATTCGGACAATACATATTTTTTTTGTAAATGTGTTGAGCGAAAACTATATGATTTGATGTGTAATAACTCTGGCTGTGTGTTATCCTTCAGTCATACTGTTATCTGTCATTAAAAAAGGTTTATATAATTTGGGACCGCCGTTCGGAGTTTTGCCAATTAATGGGTTGTTACCAACGTTAGACCAAACGAATGATGTGGGTGGAATAAGAAACAGAATCAAACCCACACTAGATTGTCAATAATGGTCCTGAAAACATTATTGGTGAAATGAAGGTTTCAAAGCATTGGCAATGTAATAAAAAAAATGGAAATGTATAATATAGGTTCACATTGTGCGGGATTATGTTGAAACAATCAATAAAAAAATGTCTTTTTTTATGAGAAATCTCCTAAAACCATTTCCATAATGCTGGTCTATGTTTGTATGAATTGTTCCTACTAACTGGATTTTGATGAAATCTTGTATTTCTGGTTCTGATCACAGTGATCAAGTATTTTAATACACTGAACTGGAATTTAACCCTTTTACTGCCAGCCCATTGTGGGCAGGATGTGCGAAGACTGCCAAGGCTCTTTTCAGGAAGTTTGCAAGATTTTAGATGTTGAATTATTTCTAGTACTTAATTTTATTTAATATATCTAGATTTTTTTCCCAATGTTGAAGATGTAGTTGGGGCCCCAGAAGCAGAATATCAAGCAACGGCGCGACATTGTCGCAGGACGAAAATGAAGGCTGCAGAAAGATATCGTATACAATAGGGGTGGGCAAGATGTCGATCGCGAATTTGGAGATCACTTTTTTTTTTTGGTTGAGGATAGTCTTAAGGTGTCTGTGCCACTTGGAGTATACTTAAGGTAGCCTTTACCTTACAAAAGTCTGCCCATCCCTGGTATAGAATGAACGATTTTTGCAGGACAAACGAAAAAAACGCCTGCACCCGCAGAAAGTTTCGTCTTACATCAATCGTTGCAGAAAGATAAAAAACATTCTGCCTCCAGGGTTGGGGCTTAGAACCATGGAAGAATTATGGGGGTTGACTTTAATTTTTAGAAAGGAAAAAATAACAAATTAATTACTATATATGTAAAAAACTCAAAATTCTATGTTTATTTCACATTATGATTAGAAAAATATTATTTACAAGCAATAAAATAGAATTTTTTATTGATAAAATTTAGTTTTCTCTCCAGTGGTACATTTACTTGATAATCAATTAAGTTTTGCAAGAGATATAAAATATTTTATATATCTGTACACTCACCGTCTCATCAGCTGATGCGCTCATGCTTCCATAAGCATTCACCGTGAAGGTCTTTATTGCATTTACCACACACAGTTCAGGATCTTTTTCTTTGTTCTTTTTCCCTCTCATACTGAACACACAACAGTCCTCTTTATTTGGCATTTTTATAAGTTTTTTGACACCACATGTCACTGATGAGAATGGCTTCAAGAAAAGCAAAACAGAGTTAGGCAACCTGTTTTGCTTTTCTTGAAGCCATTCTCTGCCAAGTTCCAGAACTGTGCTGATAGTATAATGTTGCCTGGACAAAGGAATTTTTCCAGATGTCAAATTTTCCTTATATATTATATAGAAATTCAGTGCCATATGCGAAGAAACATTGAAATACATCTTTCAACACATCTTTCGTGACCAGCACGAGCTCTGACCAGCACTAAAGGTAGTATGATACAGGCTTGAAGGAAACGAAAAAACAGGGGATAACTTACGAGGCAAGCATAATGTGAACAATCAGTATATATAAGGTGAAACCATCTTAGTAAGCAGCAGAAATAAAGCACATGCCAATAAATGAGACGGGAACCCTTGAACAGGCCACATATCACGAGTAAAAAAAGTCCAAAAAGTCAGGCCGATAAATTGGCCCGTGGCAGTTTTCGCACAACCAACATTGGTCGATATATTAGCCCACTGGCAGTAAAAGGGTTAAATAAATTTAAACATATCAATTGTAAGCAAAAGCAGCATGTAAGATTTCATATATGCTACTTCAAGATTGCTAGATTATAAGAATTTTTAAAACAACATCAAAAAAACCTCTATCTTATACAATCAATGAGAAATTGTTCTGAGTTGAAAGTGTTTTAACTATTTTGTAGAGATATGTGAAGCCACTGATCAGTTGTTGTCCTCGTACACATAGAATATCAGCGTAAGAAATACTCAGAACAATTCATTGACTTTCACAACTACTATTAACTACTAATATAACTTTTTGCTGTATTTTTGAATGTTATATTTTCATACCAACTTAATATTTGTCAATCCAACACTCAATTGCAACCATCCCATTACATTTGCAGCTACCAATTTTGTTTGGTTCTTTTTATTTGTTTGATATTTGTGACTGTTTTTCTTTTTGTTTTCTTTAATGTTTTGAAAATAAATCAGATAATGACAAAAGAACTTTATTTTGTTAACCCTTTTTAATTTTAAGTATCTTAATTCTGAGTGCAAAATTATATTTCCTCTTCTACTTCATAATGGAAAGATTTAAAGATGAGGATTTGGACACAAAGAAGATAAGAATTTTAAAAATATCTATAGAATAAAACAAGGTAGGGATTGCAATTAGTAAACCAATCACAATGCTTTGCAATGGCTTCTGATTCTGAATTATTGCTTTAATTTCCTTATTATTGTAAATGGTTGTTGCAAATGCAAAAGGCGCAATTGTTGGGCTTAATAATAATTTCATGAGATTTTAATGATACTTGTCCACAGACGGACGGACAAAGTGGGATTATAAGCTTTCTTATCAGAAGCCTAAGAGTGACATTTTATCAGAAAGCTGGGTTAATATGTTATGATTATCATATTTTTGATTAAAGTAAACCTCCAGTTGTTCTTTTTACTTAAGATTTTTTGTTTTTATTTTGTATTTCTTTATGAAATTCCATGAATGTGGTTTGCATGGGTATTGCTGAAACCCTTTCAATTAACTTCCATCTTGACTTCACAAATTAAAAGTTTTTAATAATCTCATCATTTGGATCATTTTTCTTATCGTAATATATAAAAAAATGAATGTTTCTTTATAAAAGTTCCATATTTTTCCTTTAAACTCTTCCTTTTCATTACTAGAGTAATATATTTACAAAAACTCAACATACCTCATTGTAGTATTTAAAATAGGCTTATTAAAAATACTGTAAATTGTGAATTTTCGAGAAGTTTCACTCATCTTCTCTTTTTCAAGCATATTAACATGAATGAAAGACATATAACAAAAGCATAAATAACTAAGAAAAATCTTAGAAAGTAGTGTTATAAAAAAGAGAAAAATTTCAACAGGTACGAAGGAGCTCAAGTTGACTCTTTCACTGTCATATTAATGAGAGACTTAATAAAAACAATACTAAAAAACGGCAACAATAGACGTGTTCAATTATTAAAAATTTCTATTTGTCATACTATTATTTTATTTTTATTGTTTTTAATAATTAGATGATTTCTTATTGATGTATTAATATAACAACAACCAAATTTTATGATTCAAGAGTTTTTAGAATTTGTTTAAGTTTCTGACTACACGGAAGCTCGGTTGTAATGCGACCTTTGGGATCCACGATTTCGAAGATCGCGATATAACTGAACTTTTATTACTTCGCGACGTCAAATGTCGTATATCGCACCCTATTATCGCCCATACGATTCCAAATCGATTTAAAATGGTCATTTCGCGATTACCTACATCATTCAGAGCTGTGTGAGAGAATTTTATATTTATAAATACATAAACCATTACCTTTTCAACACATTGATGGGTTATATTAGCCAAAATCGATTTGGCACCGCCATCTTGTACAAACGACGAGTCACGTGGATTGAAACTAGGTATTCATACGCCTATTAGATTACATGGACCTCTTTACTGGTTGTCATTGGCAGAAAAATAGATCTCAATATTTATTTTGGTTAAACGAAAAAGTCCGCGATTCTGGTATTTTTGCGACATTAGGGTGGGTAAAGAGTCTCAATTACTGTAAATAATAAGGAAACAAGCATATTAATTTACACCTTTGATTTGATTTTAGGCGAAAACGGTAAATTTTGAATTTTACAATTATACACCTTTTCTAAAATAGACGGGGTCCAAGTCCAAATCGCGTTATATCCGAATTCGCGATATAAACAACTGTGTTATAACCAAGCTTCAGTGTATTTATGCTTTTGTTTTATGTATTCCATTCATTTTAATATGGTTGAAAAAGAGAAGACAAGTTAAACTTCTCGAAAATTCGCAATTTACAGTATTTTTAATAAATCTATTTTAAATTCTACAATGAGGTATGTGAAGTTTTTGTGAATGTTTCTTTGTTTTTGTCCCGTATGCGTTCCTATACCATTCATCAGATTGCGATGAAACATTGGTGAGTTGTTGTGCGCACGCCCGTGAAGGTTTCTGAATTAGTAGAACCATTTTACAATATCTGGTGTGCGAGACGATTCAACAAATGAGTGTATTCCCGATTTCAATGTTTGCAGTTTCTGGTGTGACTCGCATCTGCATCAACAAAGCACAGGGACAATTGCCTTAAGTCTGTGGATTAAATTTGGAAAATCCATGCTTCACACATGGACAGCTGTATGTGGCCTGCTCATGCGTTGGAAAACCTTCTGATTTATTTGTTATGCACCAGATGGAAAAACAAAAAAATATTGTGTATCCAAAAGCATTTCAATAAACAGAATTAAAAGACAAACACTTTCTTTCTTTGATTGGCATTGCAACGCATGCCGGGTACAGCTAGTCTATTATAAAAACTGGTTTATCTTTAAGTCAATGCATTAAATAACAACAAAAGTAAAACAAAACAAATACTGAGAAATGTTGTCTTATAATGTAACAATAAACACATTTGTAAATTCATAGGGTTTCTTTTTTGAATCAATTCTCCCAGCCCTCGATTTTAGTAGATGACTGTTTCTAAACTCCATAGGAGCCATCCATGTAAAATTATGTTTAAAATGGCTCTTTGTGATTGGAAATACCAGACCTTCTTTACAGAAGACTCCAATGAAGAGTCACTATAGTTTGACAGATTAAAGACGACAGAAGCAAATGGGATTTACAAGGAGGTAAATGGGTTCATATTTTGTCGCAAGGTTTCAAGTAATCATTAATCAACAATAATTACCTTTCATCAACAAAAATTGCCAAATGGTGAATTAATTGGAGGGTTCAGAAGCCAATCAGTGTAAGTCAATAAACCAAAAATGAAATAGGTTTTTTTAAAATTACGTACCAAAAAATAACGTTTGTAAATTTGAAGAATAAATTTTTTATTGAAAGATAACATAACTA
>JAFIDM010117636.1:179018-198669 GCA_023159025.1 Thereuonema tuberculata
CTTCACCACATCTTCTGCAAGTAGGATTTGAACCTATTTTTATAAAGTAGTGTTAAAGTCTTAGAAAGTAGTGTTAAAAAAAACACTAAAGAGAAAACTTTCAACAGATACGAAGGAGTTCAAGTTGACTCTTCCACTGTCATATTAATGAGAGACTAAAAACAAATACTAAAAAACGGCAACAATAGACCTATTCAATTATTAAAAATTTCTATTTGTCATGCTATTATTTTATTTTTATTGTTTTTAATAATTAGATGATTTCTTATTAATGTATTATTATAACAACAACCAAATTTTTTGATACACGAGTTTTTAGAATTTGTTTAAGTTTCTGACCATTTATGCTTTTGTTATATGTATTCCACTCATGTTAATATGCTTGAAAAAGAGAAGACAAGTTAAACTTCTCGAAAATTCGGAATTTACAGTATTTTTAATAAACCTATTTTAAATACTACAATGAGGTATGTGGAGTTTTTGTGAATATTTGTTTGTTTGTTTGTCCCGTATACGTTCCTATATCATTCATCAGATTGCGATGAAACATTGGTGAGTTGTTTTGCACACGCCCACGAAGGTTTCTGAATTAGTAGAACCATTTTACAATATCTGGTGTGCAAGTCGTTTCAACAAATGAGTGTATTTCCGGTTTCAACGTTTGCAGTTTCCGGTGCGATTCGCATTTGCAATAACCATCAGCAAAGCACAGGGACAATCGCTACAAGTGTGTGGACTAAATTTGGAAAATCCATGCTTCACACATGGACAGCTGTATGTGGCCTGCTCACGCATTGGAAAACCTTCTGATTTATTCGTGTATGCACCAGATGGAAAAACAAAAAATATTGTGTATCCAAAAAGCACTTCAAGAAACAGAATTAAAACACAAACACTTTCTTTCTTTGAGTGGCACTGCAACGCATGCCGGATACAGCTAAGCTATTATAAAAACTGGTTTATCTTTAAGTCAATGCATTAGATAACAACAAAAGTAAAACAAAACAAATACTGAGAAATGTTGTCTTATAATGTAACCAATGTAACAATAAACACATTTGCAAATTAATAGGGTTTCTTTTTTTTAATCAATTCTCCAAGCCCTCGATTTTAGTAGATGACTGTACAATTATGTTTGCATTGTGTTATATTATGTTTGTACATCCATGTACAATTATGTTTCCCCTCAACAGTAGGGGAACGTCCTGTCATTGTTGCCCAGGAAGGATGATTGGTATTGGCTGTTGGACATTGTTATTTTTATTGTTGAAACTGGTAAATCAGTTTTTTTTTTTTAACAAAATTTGGCTTTGTCTTTCAAACTAAATGTGGGCTGTTACGGAAGTCATGGCTTCTAAAAAATTAGCTTATAACATCTTTTTCAATCTTCTGTTTTTCAAAAATTTCACGGTATTTCAAATGTGGAATGTTTTACTCCCGTGAATATTTCACGGGTCTTCCTAGTGATGTATTAAAGCTTAATGATATTGTGTATAAAGTTCCAAAAATTGCAAGAAAAAAAAATTCTAATTTATATTGCACATGTGAATGAATGTAAGTGTCCAAACAGGTAGCAACTGTTACAGAACTAAGTGTTCAATGGAGCTTCCACCAACAACAGGCATCAAAGTAAATGTTTGAAATATCCTACCTCAATACAGTGAATCTACTGACAAATTCTAAGTGTGTTCCAAATTAGCTGAAAACCATTGTCTATCCTGTGTTTGAGCTGTGCAATCCTAACACATCCAACTGATAAACAATCTTTTTCATATGGCCCCAAATATACAAATCCATAGGATTTAAATCTAGGGACTGTGAAGGTCAAGTTACAGGACCCATCCCGACCAATCCAGGATTGAGGAAAATATGGACTTCATTATGAAAATGGACTAATGTCTTCCAACATTTTGATTAGATGTCTTTGAAGGAAATTGTGGTTCACTTTGCCATATAACAGAGAACAGAGGAGGTAGGAAGCAATTCTCTAATCACCCAAATACTGGCTCAAACATTTGAAGAAAACTGCTGTTGGTGTTTACTTTAACGGATTCCACGTGGACTTTCCGGTACCCGTAAATACATTATTATGAAAATTCATAATACTGTTACCACTCAATTGATTTTAAACCCAATAGCTCTTTTTCAATCCAGAGATTGTATATACACAGAAGCTCGGTTATAACTTGGTTCTTTATATCGCGAATTCGGATAAAACGCGATTTTGTCTTGGACCCCGTCTATTTTCAAAAAGGTGTATAATTCTAAAATTGCAAAATTTATCGTTTTTTCCGCCTAAAATCAAATCAAAGGTGTAAATTGATATGTTTGTTTCCTTATTATTTACAGTAATTGAGACTCTATACCTACCCTAATGTCACGAAAATGCGTCAAATACAATATATTTTTAAAAAAATACCAGAATCGTGGACTTTTTTATTTAACCAAAATGAATATCGAGATCTATTTTTCTGCCAATGACAATCAGTAAAGAGGCCCATGTGATCTAATAGGCGTATGAATACCTAGTTTCGTTCCACATGACTCGTCGTTTGTACAAGATGCCAAGATGGCGGCGCCAAATAGATTTTGGCTAATATAACCCATCAAACTGTTGAAAAGGTAATGATTTATGTATTTAGAAATATAAAATTCTTTCACATAGCTCTGAATGATGTAGGTAATCGCGAAATGACCATTTTAAATCGATTTGGAATCGTGTGGGCAATAATAGGGTGCGATATACGACATTTGTCGTCGCGAAGTAATAAAAGTATAGTTATATTGTAGTTATATCATGATCTTTGAGATCTTGGATCCAAAAGATCGCTTTATAACCGAGCTTCTGTGTATTACAGTTTCGATCTTACGATACTGCTTGTTACAAAAAATAAGAATGATAAGGGGATGAAAACAAAATGAACAACTTCAGAGGAGAATAGTTAGTTTGCTGAAATTGTCTTTGTCGTTTATTATCTCTGAAGGTGGAATATGCTGAGTAAGAGGCTGTCCATAAACTACATCACATTAATTTTCGACATTTTCGACCCCGCTTCCAATTTTAGATCACAATATCACGAATCCATCCATCCCTAATTTACATTAAAAACAATTTTTTATCATCGGAAACGCAGTATGTCACTTGTGAACAATTTGGTCTCACTCATTGTTATTAGCAATTTTTTAGCTGAAAGTATTTATAAGATTCAGTTCACAACTTTTAATAATTTCAATGACTAAGTCGTTTAAATCAGCTGTAGAATTGATTTATCCTTGAACTGACAAATGCAATAAAAGACCACAAAACAATAGAAAATCAATTGTGTCTGTTGATCTCAGATAGTTAACAACCACAATTAAAAATAAAAATCTGAACATATTTCAATTCTTAATATAGTTTAATATACCATTAGTAAATACATTAACTATTTTGTAAATTTTTCCTATAAAGTTTACATCATAATGATGGACATTTATACATAAAAAATAAAATTTTTATCTTTTTTTATAACTATGCTTAAGCTGTAAAAAAAGGAAATAATCTAAACACAATAATAAAAATAGAATTGAAATTTAAAATTAAAATGATCTCTTTTTGATATTATAAGTTGGTACAAATAATCAAAAATTAGATCTTATGAGAAAATCGAAATCTGAAATTGAAATGATCTTTTTTCATTTTACAAATCTTGCATTTTGATGAATATTTCTCATATTCAAGCATATTTTCATTTGAACTTTTAAGTTTAGATAATTGCAGATGTTTTCATGAATTTCTTAGCAGGGTCATTCCATGTTAATTCAACAAATGCAGTGCGCATCACCATTTTTGATTTTATTGAAAATGTATGTGTGCATTCTATTTACCTCCTAGACCTTAGAAATGTCTTTGGTATATTTTTAAAAAATTTCCCTCTCCACATTTAGGTAATTTTATGCTACAGCCCTAAGCAAACAATGGTATTTCAGAACTTTTTCTTTTGAGCTGTAACTTTCTTCCAATCAAAGCTATAAGGCTCAGTCATATATCTTTTTTTGTGTTATTACCAAATTTGAAATTTTCTCAAGACAAACCCTATTTTTTTCAGTTCAAAGTTCATCTAACTGAACTACTTTTTTACCAGTTTTGGAAATTTTAAAAATTATGAAGGGTTTGGAACATCAAGTCAATTTTTTTCTTCTTACTAAATAGGCTTAACGTGCGTGGAATGAAATAGAATAAAATGGAAATAAATAAAACGCACTTACTTATGAAAAGTTGAATATAAAGTTTTACATGGAATTAATCCGACAGTTTCGGAATACTGTGCATATTCCTTCATCAGGGACGGCACAAACATATAGGACAGAGGACAACATGATGGGTGTAGGGTATGTTGAAAGTGAGGGAAACTGTAACTTTCTTCCATCAAAGCTACAAGACTCAGTCATACCTCATTTGAAAGATAAAAAAAGATATTTTTTTTTTTGTGTTATTACCAAATTTGAAATTTTCTCAAGACAAACGCTATTTGTTTCAGGTCAAAACTACTTTTTTACCAGTTTTGGAAATTTTAAAAATTATGAAGGGCTTGGAATATCAATTCAATTTTTTTTTTTAAATACATGTCGATGGGTAATATTTGTGTAAAAAAAATTGGCTTGTTATTCTGACCCTTTCGTAAGATATGATCCCCAGAAGTAGTGAAATTTTCTGAAAACGCAGTTTTTAAGGCAAAAAAAGTCCATATGGGGGGAGGGGTAAAAATAGTTTTACTCATGTGAGCTAAAGTACTTTTTACATGCTTCACAGAAAAACAAATATTGATTTGTTATTCAAAGTTGTTTAGGAGTTACAAGGGTCTAAAGTTCTAAAAAAATTACCCTGAAAAAACATGTTTTGTACTACTAATTAAGCGTCATGTTCAGAATGGGGAATAATAATAGCAATAATACAATACACCAACTTAGTATACAATCTTCAGAAGCAGTGGATGCAGGACTGAGTATGTGATGTACCCATCGTCCTATCCGCCACTGGTCTGGTGTCTCACACATTGCAAAACAGCCTCAGCACACTAGAACTTCACAAATAATAATAATAATAAGGTCTGGTGCCTCACACATTGCATCACAGCCTCAGCACACTAGGGCTTCATAAAAACACTTATGCACAACTCCAGAAGGCTGTAGTACTTAACACAACACGCATAGTTCGGAAATTTATGGACACAAGCACACATCCCTAACTATTCTTCCAAATTTTTTTTTTTTTTTTAATACACTTGGCAATATGTGCTTAGGTCCTTGACCCGCCATATTGTCTTAGCTGGGGAATCCCATGGTTTGAAACTTTTTCGATATAATAATAATAAGGACTTCATAAAAACACTTATGCACAACTCCAGAAGGCTGTGGTACTCAACACAACACGCATAGTTCGGAAATTTATGGACACAACCACACAACCCTAACTATTCTTCCAACCTTTTTTTTTTTTTTTTTTTTTATATATACACTTGGCAATACGTGCTTTGGTCCTTGACCCGCCATATTGTCTTAGCTGGGGAAACCCATGGTTTGAAACTTTTTCGAGATAATAATAATAAACTTTGGGCGAGTTAGGTAGACTGCCTATGGTTTATAGGTTCATAGTTTTTGAGCAATGGGAAAATCCTTAAATCTGATGAGAAGGGAGTCTGTCTGGCCTGAATGATATGTCTGCTTAGTGGAATGAAGCTGTGGAAAGACCGGGTTAGAGGAACTCGAAATGCTATTTTATATCTGTTCTCGAGGCTCTTTTCTGCTGCCTTGACATCATCAGACGATACATAGAAAAAGGTAATTCCATGAATATGTTCAGTACAATATTTAAAGACGTCGGATGGTTTCAAAATTTGATCACTGACAGGCCGCTGCAAACTAGCCTTTCGAAGTAGCCGCTTGACAGTTCCTCCAATCCCAGACCAGGGGCCTTTTCCATGTGACGTGGCGAAGAAATGCCACTCTGCTTTAACTCCAAAGTCCTCTTCATGGAGTTAAGGAAGTTTTTCCTATTTTATATTGTGATGCTGAGCCATCTGAAAAATAGACTACTTTTGAAATTGAAGGATGGTCCGACTTTAGTTTTTCGATGAGGATCTTTTGATAAGCATATAATGCAGGGGTGTTGTGATGAAGGTTGTCACTAACAAAACAAATACTGATCAGCCTGTCCTTTTTCCAATAGATGACGAAAGGATGAATTGTAGATTGTAAGCTTGACCAGTGATATGACTGGATCTCGTCCAGGACTACAGATGAAAAATTCTCAGAAAAGTCCCCAAGAGCCAAAATTCTCCCTCACCCAGAGCTTCTTTTCGTGAATTTAGATACTCTGCCTGTTTTCTAGCGATAAAATGGTGGGTCTTTAGATGTTGAAGCTTTTCACCCAATTTTGTCAAGAATTCCTGCCGATACAACACAAATATTGTCAAATGACATCTGTCTGTGGACACTTACTACATATATGAGACTTCCATTTCCTCATTTAAGTCACTAAAATCTTTCAAATCAATAAATTGAATAATAATTTTGGTCTAACATTGGAAAACTACACAAAATATGAATTTTTCAGTCAAATTAATTGCGAAAAATATAATTCTGAAACACTAAAAAGTATTAAACATGTAAACACTTTCTTAATCGCTGAAGCATTATTTTAGTTTTGTTTCATTTCCATTATATCAAAGCTTACAGTTGTAATTCATGAAGTTATTATTATTATTATTTGTGAAGTTCTAGTATGCTGAGGCTGTGGTGCAATGTGTGAGACACCAGACCAGTGGCGGATAGGCCGATGGGTACAACACGTACTCAGTCCTGCCTCCACTGCTTCTGGAGATTGTATACTAATTCGGTGTATATTGCTATTATTATTCCCCTTTCTGAACATGACGCTTAATTAGTAGTATCAAACTTGGCGCAGCTTAGCCGCAGCTGCTTTTGCGCCATTAAACACCAACCAACCAACCTAGTAGTATCAAACATGTTTTTTCAGGGAAATTGTTTTAGATCTTTAGACCCTTGTAACTCCCAAACAACTTTGAATAACAAATCAATTTTTGTTTTTCTGTGAAGCAGGTAAAAAGTACTTTAACTCACATGAATAAAAGTATTTTTACCCCTCCCCCCATATGGACCTTTTTGCCTTAAAATGTGCGTTTTCACAAAATTTCACTACTTCTGGGGATCATATCTTACGAAGGGGTCAGAATAACAAGCCAATTTTTTTTACACAAATAGTACTCATCGACCTGCATTCAAGAAAAAAAAATTGACTTGATATTCCAAGCCCTTCATAATTTTTAAAATTTCCAAAACTGGTAAAAAAGTAGTTTTGTTAGGTGAACTTTGAAAAAAATAGCGTTTGTCTTGAGAAAATTTCAAATTTGGTAATAACACACAAAAAAAAAAAAGATATTTTTTTTTTTTATCTTTCAAATGAGGTCAAAGCTTGTAGCTATGACTGGAAGAAAGTTACAGCTCAAAAGAAAAAGTTCTGAATTGCCATTTTTTGCTTTGGGCTGTAGCATAAAATTACCTATATGTGGAGGGGTAAATTTTTTAAAAATATACCAAAGACAGTTCTAAGGTCTAGGAGGTAGATAGAGATGCACACACACATTTTCATCAAAATCAAAAATGGTAATGCAGAAAATTATTTAAAAATTTGTTGAATTAACATGGAATGACTCAGTAGGTATTTTGGATTTCAAAAAATGCATTTAAGTGAAAGGTAATGTGACTTCACATATTATGTCACCCCTCCTTTACAGATTTTGTCACGCCTCCCCTGACATGCATGTGTAGTTTATAGTCAGCCCCTATTCCAAAATTGTAGGAATATTTCCACCTTTTGTAAACTAGTTATATTGATTTTAACCAATTCTGTGAGTTTCATTTTCTATTTATTAATCTTTTATATTTATCAATGCAGGTTAAGCTTTAAGCCTTCTCTAATTCATTGTAGTCACTACATAAGTGTAATTTATCAATTTTTAAAAATGTAGATGCAAATTGTGTTCATCCTGTTTGGATTCATCATCAGGGAATCACTCAAAAGATAAGTTGGTTCACCAATATTACTGAAAAGGTTTAGAACACAATAAATGATTTCTTCCATCTAATCTAAGGTAATTATTTAAATCCACAGTTGCAAAACCCCTTTGTCACAGAATTCGTACTTAAATTGTTATCCTCCTTTGTTTTAAATACTAAAGGTAGATAAATATCCCAAATGATAAAAGATTGGTCAAAATTACTAATATAACTTATCGTCATATTTAAAAAAGAGGCAGGACGTTTCAACCTTATCTGAGGTTATTATTCAAGTGTGTTATACGATGATGTGAGAAGGGTTTAAATAATTCCTTATGACGCAGTTAGAGAGTTCATGGTTAATAGTGTGGGTGTTGGCATAATGCCAAGATTCTTGTAAGATGAGAGGGAAAACATTTGTGGCCTGGTCTATTACATGAGACTTTGCAAAATTAGGGGTGTAGTTAGTAGATTTACTATGCAGAAATAAGTTGGTTCTCCTTTCTTTTATTGTCACTGTTAAATTGGCTGCTCATGATAAAGAGTTTATTACAAAAAAATAAATTGGTTTCTAGCCTCAGTGTCTATGAAAATTTAAAGCACTGTTTCTGAAAGTTTATTCAATGAAAACTAACAACAAAGTGGCTTCAATACATGAGTTTATTAATTACCTCCCTAAGAAAAGCATTTTGACTATCATGGAAATGGCTTCTCGTCAATGTGTGATCTAATATGCTTAGTTAAACTTCTTGATTGAGAAAATCTTTTTTCACAAAAATCACATTTAAATGGTTTCTCTCCCGTATGGGATCTTCTATGGGTAGTTAAATTTATTGCTTGAGAAAAACTTTTTTCACAAACGTCACATTTAAAAGGCTTCACACCTGTATGAGATCTCATGTGGGTGGTTAAATTGCAGGATTGAGAAAAGCTTTTTTCGCAGATTTCACACTGAAATGGTTTCTCACCTGTATGGGATCTAAGGTGAAGAGTTAAACTGTTTGCTTGAGAAAAGCTTTTTTCGCAAAACTGACACTTGAATGGTTTCTCACCTGTATGAGATCTTACATGGCGTGTTAAATCACCAGCTCTAGGGAAGCTTTTTTCACATAACTCGCATATAAATGGCTTCTCACCTGTATGAGATCTAATATGGGTACTTAAATGGTTTGCTTGTTTGAAGTGTTTTTCACAAAATCCGCATTTAAATGGTTTTTCACCTGTATGGGATCTAATATGTGTAGTTAAATCGTCTGCTCGGGAGAAGCTTTTCAGACACGTCTCACATTTAAATGGTTTCTCACCCGTATGTCTTCGAACATGCCTTGTTAAGATACTTGGTTCAGAAAAACGTTTTTCACAAAACCCACACTTCAAGGATTTTTCGTTTGTGTGAGATTTAATGTGGAGTCTTAAATAACCAGGTTTCGTAAATACTTTTTCACAAAGTTCGCATTTATGTGAGCTTTCTGGAATCTTTGGCGTCATATCAATGCGTCTTCAAATGATTTCATTAGTTTTTGTGATATCAAATTAACTGTTCATTCCTTATAATCGAAGATAACAGAAAAAGAAAGGAGTGTAAACACAACGGTAGGTAACTGTATTTTAAATGACAACAATCGTGAAGATGCAAGGTTGTTTGTTTTATAGATTGGCATCAAATGGACGCAACACTTCCTTATAATTTAGTTATCAAATGTCATTAAGTGATCTTAATTAATGTGGAACATTGAGCCTTATTGCGATTTAGAAGGTAAGAAATGAAATTATTGATTAACTCGTTTCTCAAATCGATTCTCACGAAGCGCTGTCAGCGCGTGCGCAGATTGTTGAAAAAGAAACTGGATGAATCAAAACCAGAACGGGTAATTTCCATAACGGAACTGTCAGCATTGTTAACATCACAGGTTCCATCCAGGTTTTAGAGACTCGAAAATCATTATAGAGGGAAATTTTTGTATTTCTGATATATGATTTAAAATCTTTTCAATTTGTTTTAAGAGATTACAGTAGTATTCTATATTTCTTTATATATTTTTTTTGTTTTTTTCCTTTAGCTGGTTTTGAGAAATCTGAGGACTATAAGACTCTTTTTCCGCATTTTTATCAAATATTTTATATCCTCCCTCGATGTCATCACCACATTTTGATAACCCTTTCTCCAAAACTATGTCAAAGTTCATTTATCCTCCCTTTCTCCAACTAAAACATCTTTTTTTTTTTTTAATACAACTTTGTAAGTGCTCTTAAAAAAGCCAAATATCAGGAAAATTTACATGAATTAAAAATTAATTTAATCATCATTGTTAATTATATGTTGGTTATGTTGAAACAAAACAAACAAAAAAATAGGGAAACAAAATATTTCAAAAAATAAAAACTTGAATTCTTAAAAAAAAAAAGGAAATAATCAAGCATTATAAAAATGTTATTGTAATATAGGATAAGTAATTTTATTTTGAAACTTTTGTGTCCAAATTCATTATAACTATAGTTCGCCATTTCTTTCAGAAACAACATATTCTCATGAAATCACAAATGGCTTCTATCAATCGTTCCAAAAATCTGTATTATTAAAAAAAATTGTGTGTGTGCGTATGTCCGCCAGCAATTGAATTTCGCAACAATTCGCACCCCCGTTGCCTGCCAACAGAAGTATTGTCGTTTTTTTTTTCATTCTTTTTTTCCGTCTCATTTGCGGCTTCCGGAGCAGAGCTACGAGTAGACGCCTGGTACTGAAGTAAAATATTTTTAAATTTAAATTTTAATGTTTTATTGCGAATAATAAAGTATTTTTTTTTAATAACGTTGCTGTTACATTAGTTAAGCAAACTAATTATGGTGTTTAGAATATTGAATATAAGAAATTTAAATTTACAAATTTTCTAGCTTGAATTACTTTACTTTCTTCGCCGAATTTTCCTGTATTTATAAAAAGACTGGTATATATATTTACAACAATAAATAAAACAGAAGGTACACGGATAGAAAATACTATTTAATATTAGTTGAATTGACTCATAAATCTTTAAAATGGGACTATATTATCCATGTAATAACTTAAAAAAAAAAGTTTTATCTCTAATTTCACAAAGTATTAAGGAATTAAAGATAAAAGAAAAAAAATAATTAATTTTATAACGTGGATCTAAAGGAATAAGATATGCTAATTGAATTACAAATAAAATAAGCTTCGATGAGGTATTTTGCTACTTCGGGTGAAATTAATGAAAACTACTAATGGGAATAATTCATTTAATAATTGTCTATTTCATTACACATTAATATCGTTTGAACAAATAATCGATGTACCTTTGTTTTTTGCCGGAAGTGAACAGTAGCGCTCCACGCGGCCTTATTTTACCTGCAACGCAGATATGTTTACTGAGGAAGATAGAATAACAAAGTTGCTGCTTTTCTCTGTGAACTTTTGCATAAAAAAGTAATAATGCAGTTTTGATAAACTAAAAGGAAAGACAGAAATAAATTTTCAGCTGTGACTTGTGTTGGAACAAAGTAAACCCCATCTCTAATTCCTATTCGTACAAGTCTATTATTGAAAGCTTTCGTCGGAGGACATGGAAGAAAAAAGAATTGCTACGTCATATAAATGCCAATTTTGCAACAGAGATTTTGCAGATTACAGCCATTTGAGAGACCATATTCGATCGCATACAGGTGAAAAACCATTTAAGTGTCAGCTTTGCGAAAAAAGCTTTTCGAAAAGAGGCGATTTGACAAGGCATATTAGATCACATACAGGTGAAAAACCTTTTAAATGTGAACTCTGTGAAAAAGGTTTTTGTAAAGGAAGCGATTTAACAAGGCATTTGAAATCACATTCACAAGAAAAAACATTTAAATGTGAAATTTGTGAAAAAGGCTTTAAATACGCTAGCAATTTAAGTGCTCACATCAGATCTCATACAGGTGAGAAACCATTTATGTGCGAGTTATGTGACAAAAGGTTTCTGCGAGCAATTGACTTAACTTGTCATATGAGATCCCATACAGGTGAGAAGCCATTTCAGTGTCAGTTTTGTGAAAAACGCTTTTCGCAAACAAACAGATTAACTCTTCATCTTAGATCCCATACAGGTGAGAAACCGTTTCAGTGTGAAATCTGCGAAAAAAGCTTTTCCCAATCCTGCAATTTAACCATCCACATGAGATCACATACAGGTGAGAAGCCTTTTAAATGTGACTTTTGTGATAAAAGTTTTCCTCAAGCAACCAGATTAAATCTTCACCTTCGATCCCATACAGGTGAGAAACCATTTCAATGTGAGGTCTGCAAAAAAAGCTTTTTTATGTCGTGCAATTTAACTGCCCACATGAGATCACATACAGGAGAGAAACCGTATAAATATGATTTTTGTGAAAAAAGATTTTCTAGGTTAAGAAGCTTAACTAAGCATATTGGATCACACAAATCTGAGAAAACACTTGAATATTAGTTCAAAATGTTTTTCACCGAAAGGTAATCAATAAATTCTTCCTAATCCTATATTGATGGTTAAGTCATTTCTTTGTGAATTTTTGTAGGAAGGCTACATACTAAATTAATGGTAGTTTTGTTATAAAAAGATTTTCATTTACAACAGTTTAATGTTGACATATCACACAGTTGCATTCTGTAAGAGCAATTAAGTGTGAATTCCAAAACAAAATGATATGAGATTTGTGCCATTTCAAATAATCACTTTAGATAAGATAGTGTATAAAGTAATTTAATATGTAAATATCCTAATAAACTTTTCAGCAGCAGTGGTGAATCAATTTACCTTTTGAATCCTTTATTGATGACTAAGTCATACAGTTGAAAACAGTTTAGATTTAGATCTTGAAAAAGAGATTATCCAAACCTGATGAATTACTTTTCCATGGTTTGAATGCTGACCGTATTAATCTTTAAAATATGATCTTTGTCAAATGAAAAAAAAAAAAAAAGATACGATGCTAATGCAAATGATTCCTAGTCAGTGCAATGTGGTGTTACAGAATCCAAAAACTGTTTTGAAAGAGATACGGTCTCGTATGTCTTATGATCTTACATAGACATCTCAGAATGGAAATATCCTACTTGCATTGATAAACTGTCCCTTTGGTCTGTACTCATGATGCACCACGACAGAGAGCATCAACAAGCCTTTGCTTCACACATTTTTGTTGGTCTGTCCTTACCAGGAAACACCTTGGATTGCTCTCTCTCTGTCTGAGGATCTTATAGGAAGCACCAAGTTTCGTCACCCTGAAGGCCACTTTACACCTGCCATTTTAACAGGCCATAACACAGGCAATGTCAGGGTAGATTGCCAGTGAAGAGAAAGCTTTAAAACTCTTGTCTTACACGTTCCATATCGCCTTCCATCACACGGAAAATTTACACTTCTCAATTGTCATCATAGCTACGTTTTATTTACGAAAAAAATAGCATTGATTTATATAAAAATCATTTATTCAATGCATTGAATAGGCGAAAGAATGTTTTTAATTAATTAAAATAGGAAGTATTCTTTTTTTCATCTTTTTGTATTTCTTTGTTTTCAGTTTCGATATTTCTCATTAAATCTCGATCAATCACGATATGTTTTCGAGATTCCAATCGCTTGTAGATTCAAATTTTCAGGCTGAAATTCTGTTATGATTTTGATTAATAATGTAGCATTTTCTGAAAACATCCATGAAACATAAGGAAAAGATTTTTGTAATCGGTTATTTCGAATAAATAGATATAAAATGATTGGACTTTCAAGTTCTACAATTCGTCACCAGGAGCACTAGTGTCAGATGGCTCCTTAGCAATGGCGTGCGATCTCTTTGAATTTCGAACACGTTCTAAAAGGGGCAATGGGCTTTCCATCTCGCCGTGGCGCAAAGATGGCACGCATAGGACCTGTGAAATGGTACATGTCAAACGGCCTTTAAGGTCAGTCAGATCTGTCTATTGTACGACTGATCTGATCTCCACAAATCTGTATCCTATACGTCTTCTGGTCGCTCATGATATGATGAGGCACAAATTTTGGACAGATCTTGTTTGATGATCGCTAAGCATTCTGAAGGCAAGATTTCATGTCCTTCTGCCAACTGTATACAAGTTTGCATCTGATGTTCCTGAATTGATGCTCATAAAGACTCAATTTTAACTGGCCTGCGATGATTGCCATCCCTCGGAAAACCTCTTACGCCATTCAAATATCTTACTTTCCGTAGGACCTTTGAATCTTCTTAAAGATCTCGGTTAGGAAGATAGCCAAGCATTGACAACATTTGATTGAAAAATGTACCTTATATATTGACATGGTATTTTAATAACACAAGAATAACCACAATAATGCTTTTAATGATTTTATGAATATGAAAATCCACAATGTTGAACTGTTAAGCTTGAACACAGTGCAAGTGTCTATGACTGTCAAGAGGACAATTGTGCTGTACATTGTGATAAACAGTCTAAGGACTATCCTGAAATTAAAATAAATCAACCTTATATAGTTATTGGTTTACGTAAAAAAAGAAAATTTTGGAAAAAAACAAAAACAATTTTTAGAGCTCAATTTTGTATTGAATCATTAAACTTTTTAAATTTTCTGGAAATAATGATAAACAAATTGTGATTCTAAAGTTTGATGTTTTTCTGAATGGAAATAAATAAAATTGGATTAAAATATTAATTTCAAAATTTTTTGCTTTTTGACTAGATGGGATGACTTGATTGATAATAGAAGTTTTATTATATTAAAATAAGAAATGAATTTGGTAAAAGTGGTAATAAATAAATAGAAATTAGTATTCATCGTTTATGAGTACCCATTACCTGTTTTGGTAAAGTGGTCGCATATTACTAGATCACAAACTGGACCTGATATGATATCGAAGCTTTTGTTGATGAACTTGGATATAGTATCAAAAAAATACATCCATTTAATATCAATGCATGTTGATGATATTTAGTCATAATTGCTATTCTGTTGTGAGAGGAATTTTGAACAGTTCTGCTGTCCTTTCAAAGAATGCTACAGTTGGGATTATAGAACACTTTTCACTGAAATAAGAAATACAGTAGACTCTCGATATCTCGAAGTCGAAGGGACGCTAAAAAAAATTTGAGATAGCTAGTTTTCGAGATAACAAGGTCATAACCAAAACATAAAAATTCACATAAAAACACAAGATACGGAATAATATTCTAAAAATTAGAGTCTTGATAGATGAGAATAAGTATAAATATGTAATGATAGTTGACAGTAAGTCTAAATGCAGCAATGATAATTTTAATTTTTGAAAGTAGTCGAAAATAATTACATTAAATTGAAAAGAATTAGTAAAATACAATGAACTTACATTACTAGAATTTCTTAAAAAATACTTCTATTTGCTTCGACACAATTGAATGGCGATTTTTCCGGAAAAATTAATTTTTTTAATTCGAAAAATATTGGACGTAACAAGGTTTTGAGTGAAAACTCTTCGAGATAAGAATTAAAATTAACATTAGATGAATATGTAATATCAAGGGGAAAAATAATTTTTCGACATATCAAGGTTTTCGAGATATCGAGAGTATACTGTATTCTTTAGCAGGGATCTCATGCAGCCAAGATATTCTTATTATTTTAATTTATTTTTTTTTTTTTTTTGTAAAGAGAAATTGAGTTTGTATCTTGTTTAAAGAAATGTTACTCTTTACATATGCACCTTTAAAAGCTAATAAGTATTTATTAATGTTAATTACAATAAGTTTAGATTTAATAAACAATTATAAATTTGCTTGTCATATCTCTGAGTGCAACTAGTTAGATTGAACAGAGGAATACTATTCTGCAAAAGATATTTTAAAAATGAATTTTCATTGTGCATGAATCGATATGCGATTATGGTTTAAAGAATTTGTTAGAAAAAATTTTGTTTCTTAATATTTGAAGGGTTTATTGCAGCAGTTCCCAACCTTTTTGAGGCTATTACCCATAAAGCGGTTATTATCAGTACGGCCAAAGATGAACCTCCCAGAATGCAACGCAGATGATAGATTTTCCTTTCCTGGCCTGTTGGTCACATTCAAATGTAAGAGAAAATGGCAGTCGTTGATTCACATTCAACATTTCGACGAGGAAAAGGTCTCAAAAGTCAAGTAGGGAAATTATTCTTAACGTTGCTTGTCGATTTCAAAAAGATGTATGTGAGATTTTTGATATTTCCTATTTTTGATAATTGA
Source organism: Thereuonema tuberculata (assembly GCA_023159025.1). Lineage (NCBI taxonomy): Eukaryota > Metazoa > Arthropoda > Chilopoda > Scutigeromorpha > Scutigeridae > Thereuonema > Thereuonema tuberculata. The sequence continues at coordinate 195,298 of JAFIDM010117636.1, forward strand.
GATTGATATTTTCTGCGGAGCTTACGGCATTGATACTGGAGAAATTAGTCAATGATAATGTGTTTGCAGGTCCAACTTTCCTTGCGACGATAATAGATATTAGCAAATACCCCCCAAAAAGTTTAGTCTAAAAATCCAAGTAGTCAGTGAGACGGTTGATATTGCTTAGTTCTAACAATTTGTTTAATATTTGGTGCTGTTTCGGCCAATGCACGTCGTAAGTCGTGCTCCAAGTTCAATCGGTTTCTTGCTTTTGTTTTCATCGTCACCATTGTCGAAAATCCACTTTCACACCTGAAAGTTGTGGCGACTGGAATCTGAATTTTCAAGGCTTTTTCCGGTAATAAAGGATACTCGCCACCAATCTTTCGCCAAGATGTTGCTAGTTATGTGTTTTCGAAATCTATTTTCAGTGTGTTGTCTTGGCGAAGTCCTAGGAATTGTACTTTGGTCCTTGTACTTATTTTTTCCCCTCGGAAAATCCTATTTTACCCCTTTGGGGGTAATTACCCTCAGGTTGAGAACTGCTGGTTTATTGTAATCTATGAACTATTAATTCAAATAAGAATGCCTTTTTGAGTCGAGCTGATACTCTGGGACGGCCGTTTTGAGCTTGTTAGGCTCTTATCAGCCAGTGCAAGACTCAAAAGGCGTATGAGTACTTATCCATCTTGTATTTATGAACTATTAACGTAACTGAAAAACAAAAGAGTCCAGTTACTGGGTTGTAAAATACTTCTTCAAACTTTGAATAACCTTCGTTATCTATCAATAAAAATTGGGTTTTTATGGAAAAACACTGATTAAAATTTTTTAGTGTCTTAAGAAATGAAATTATTTTAATGATAATGCAAGTTTTTAATTGAAAAAAAATCTTTCTGTTGTTTTTTGAAGATTCAGATTTTAAAGATGCTTTTCTTTTTGAGGTTTTTAATATATTTTTTCAGGTTAGTAAAAAATTAAACATACAAAGTTAAGTCACAACACAGATAAGAAGGAATTAACTAAAGCATAATGAAATACTTATATATTTTTTTTTGAAAGGCTTTGTATTTGTTTGACTAAGTGATGGAGATACAGTTTGATGGATCAAAAAACCAAATTGGTAAGATTAAAATTGCACTTGTGAGACATGTTGCATTCAGTTACAAAGAAGAAACAGTATCTGAAAAGCATAATAAAATGTCAATGTTAGTATAGAAGATGGGTGGTAAATATACCTAGCACCGTATCCTAAGGTCTATTGTACTTTCCCCAATCTTAATCCCCAAAAGTCCTGTAGCTACGGCAAATTCCAGTAGTTTGTTTATAGGAACCGTAAACAAATCCTTTGGTTTTAAGAAAATAGAACCTAAGATTTTATGTCTAAGGGCTGTAAAATTCTCACAATCACACAGGACGTGGAAGGAAGTTTCTTCCTCTGAATGACAACTCTTACAAATAGGACTGTTTTTAAGGTTCATCAACCATAGATGCTTGTTAAGTTGACAATGACCTGTAAGTAGATGAACAACAATGCCTAATTCATTTTTTTTTTTTTTTTTTTGTAGCTTTAAAAATTCAGAAGCTTGCTTGTTGCTTTGTTCCTTGATAAGCATCTTGGCTTGTCTTTGACCATCAAGCGTGTGCCAATAGCTTAAGCTGCAAAACTCTTTCTTTAAAAAAATCTTTTTAACCATGTTATTTGATAAACCAATAACAGGTTCTGGACCTACAAAGCTCAACTCTGCTCCCATCTTAGCAAAAGAGTCAGCTTTTTCATTGCCCTCATAACCACTATGTCCTGGCGCCCAAAAAAGATTAACTTTATTCTACTGTGCCAATAAAGACAGCTTTAAGGCAATCAAAAGCAATCTTAGAAGTAATGCGCCACTGATTCAGAGTTTTTAGTGCTGCTAGGCTCTCACAATCAATATAAATATTCTTATTTCTGATTTTCCTATCGAGACAGATACCGGTATAAGCAAGAATAGCAAAGATTTCAGCTCAAAAGACAGTTGTAAAATTACCCAGGCTGTATGAGAAACCGTAATTACCTGTTTGGTAATACACACCTGCCCCTGAGCCATTGATTTCAAACCATCCGTGTACCAAGCAGAATCACCTGTAAGTTCAGGAATAGAGGTATTCCCCTTCTCGACCCTACTTGCAAAATATATGCTGAATGTTCTCTTTAAGAAAATAAAAAGGAAGCATTTTGTCAGCAGTCATTTGCAAGACAGATTCCTGACTTGAGTGCTGTGTGTAGAGCTTTGTATGACTATTTTCCAAAAGGATACACTTCTATTCATCCGCCTATTTTAGCCTATGAGCCCCTAGTGTGGCTTCATCCTCAATATATAGTGGCAAGAATCCCAGTTAGCAGTTCGACCACTGCAGTGGGTGCCGTCCTCATTGCCCCTGTGATACCTATGTATGCCATCCTTTGAAGTTTGTTAAGCTTGTTTTGAGTAGTTTTGAGCTTGACCCAAGGCCATCAGAAGCATATGTGAGAATAGGTCTTAGGATTACAGTATAGATCCAATGCATAATCTTTGGAGTGATACTCCAGGTTTTGCCAATTGCAGCCCGACATGACCAAAATATTCTTTTAGCTTTATTGATCGAGTGCTTTAAATGCTGTCTCCAAGTCATTCTTTGGTCGAGTATAATACCCAGGCACTTGACTTTGCTTTAATCAGAGGCCATGAAGTTGTCATTGTCACTAAGACATTGGCCTTTCACCTCTGAGTACCGGGGTTTGGTTCTCATATGGGTTTCGTGATGGTGGACGATCCGTGCCGGGCAGGTTTTCGCGGGGTTCTCCCGTTTCCCCTTCACTTCTCCCACCATTCTTTCTCAGTCTTTCCCTCCCTCTGTCCTTATTTCCGTGGGATAGCATCATAGACCAACGGTCGCGGTGCTCTGCTTCCCTGCTACCCACACACACATACACATAAACATTACTTTAATCAGAAATGTGTCATTTTCATAGTTTGCCAGCATCTGACATTTTTTTTATATTTAAATTCTTTTTTTCTTGTTTCAAATTGTCAAATTAAATCAATCCACTTTAAAGTAACAAATATTAAATGAATGAAAAAAAAAAAAAAAATAAAAGAATTGGTAGCACGGAATGTAATGGGGTGGTTCCAGATGAAAGTTAGACTGAAGAACAAAACTTGGTATGAAAAATGGAGAAATGAAAAAACTTAAATTTATCACCATCAGAATTTGTCTTCTTTTCTGGTATCTCAATTTTTCAGATTTGTTATCCTTTGACTATATTCTACTTTCACAAAATACTTTTTACTTACTATTGCTAACAAAGATTTTTTTAAAAATTTAAATTACATTTACAATAAAGTTCTTCATTATATATTAAAACAAATA
>JAFIDM010117636.1:247662-269443 GCA_023159025.1 Thereuonema tuberculata
CATAAGTGCAAATTTTGTCACAAAAGTTATGCAAATCCTAGTTCTTTAACTGTCCACATTAGATCTCATACAGGTGAAAAGCCATTTAAATGTGAGATTTGCGAAAAATCATTTGCTGATTCAAGACATCTGACTAGGCACATGAGATCTCATACAGGGGAGAAGCCATTTAAATGCGAGGTTTGCGACAAGAGCTTTACACAACGACATAATTTAACTAGGCACATTAGGTCCCATACAGGGGAGAAGCCATTTAAATGCGAGTTCTGTGGAACACGCTTTTTTCAACTAGATCATTTAAAGCGCCACATTACATCCCATACAGGTGAGAAATTATTTAAGTGTCAATTTTGTGAAAAAAGGTTTTCTGGATCAGGGGATTTAAATATTCACATTCGATCTCACACAGGTGAAAAGCCATTTCAATGTGAATTTTGTGAGAAGAGTTTTGCACAATCAGCTTATTTAACAGCTCACATTAGAAGCCATACAGGTGAAAGGCCGTTTCAGTGTGAGATTTGTGAAAAAACATTTAAGCAACCAAGCAATTTACGTGACCATATGAGATTACATACAGACGAGAAGCCATTTTTATGCGAGTTTTGTGGAAAAAGCTTTTCCAAACAAACCATTTTAACTAAACATATTAGATCCCATACAGGTGAGAGGCCATTTCAGTGTGAGATTTGCAGAAAAAGTTTTTCTTATCGAAACGTTTTGAGGACCCATAGTAGATTACATTCAGGTGAGAAACATTTAGGTGTTAATGACTGAATGTTTTCATAGGAAAATAATTGAAAAACGCATAAAATCCTGTATTACAGAGAACTAGTTACTAGGAACTTAAATGGTTTATACATATATAAGATCTTCAAACAGTTATACCTAGTAGGGATGATAAATAATTTAAATGTAAGTTATATTACAAGCTTTTTATTTGGCATTTAATTATTGCTTTTAGATCAGAGGGAAGAAAAACGATTAGTTTTTGAGTAGTGCAATTTCAAAACTCACCTTCTCCATTTTTGAAAATTTTTCAGGAGCAACAAAAAACTGATAATTTTAAAATTGTTAGTATTATTTTGATAATTTTTTTTATGTTATTATAAAATGGACTATTAGTTAATAAAGAAGAGGGCTGAACTAAATCTCAATTATAGTTTTTGCGTAATTTAAGTTTGAATTTTGCACATAGCAAGTTTTGCACTGGCAACATGGATAAGACCAGTTTTGAAACAAACACTTATGGATAAGGCAAGTTTTGATTCAGTTTAGATGGAATATTGATTTATTGAAGAATAAAAATGAAATATGAATAATAAATTAAGAATAATGTAAGAAAATAAGAACAATATCTTAAAAAAAATTGTTAAAAATATAAAAATGAAATGCTGTATTTAAATTTTAATGTCAATTTTGTGTCAAAAATATTTAAATGAATTCCTCAAACACTTCTGGCTCTTCCTCATGTGGTTCACAAAAATCATTAACATGGTCATCACTAACTTTTTAAACTACCGTATATGCTCCAATAGAGGCCCCCGGCTTTTATTTGCAAAACTAGCCTCGGCTCCCGGTGCTTAATAGAGACCGACTGCTATTAGAGGCCGGCCATTATTAACAATAACCTTCAGAATGCAATACTTTTACACATAAATACCGGCTAATATTACAAACAGCTAGTTTATTTGAATTTCACATGTTACATAAGACTGTTAAAGATAAATGGCAATGTCTTTCTGTACCTTCTGCTGCTATTCATCGTCCGAATCCGCAATGACGGGCGGCCGCCTCACCGGAAGTTTCTGTCGCGTATTCCACCGCGCGAATCTTAAAGGCAGTTTCAAATGACCGTTTCGGTGGCATTTTGTAAGGCAATGTACCGTAAGGTATTACGCACGACTATAAAGATTCGGACGCTTACACTAGTACCGGTAGGCAAATATCAAAGACTTGTTACTGTTAGAGACCGGCTACTATTTGGCCGTGTGCCCTCTGCAGCCCAGCAGTTATTAGAGACCGGCGACAATAAGAGACTCGGCATTTATTGAGCACATACGGTATTTTAAGTTTTTATTTCAACTAATTCAACTTATTTCAGCTAAACACATTGCAACCTTTCACTATTGCACCACAAAAACAATATAACGTGTTCAGCTGAGCTGAGCATAAGCCATTTGAATTTTGTAAGGAATGAAGGCTTGTCATTGGTGGAAATGGAGTAGGCAAGTTCTGCAACAAAAGTTCTGGTAAATATAGCCAGTTTTGCACTGGGCACAGGAATGTAAGTCAATTTTTTAGGCAGTTACAGACAGTTTCGGAACAAACAAATATTTTATTCAAAAAGAGCGCCAAAAATACTATTAGAAAACAGCCAAACATAAAATTCAAAAAATAGTGGATATGACCAGTTTTGAAATGGCACTACTCATTTGGAACTTGGGGTTGACCTTCTCAAATTTAATAAACTTTTCACATTCATCAAATGGAGATAGGTATGATTTCGATGTAAATTTTGTTGAAAGGATTTTTACAAGATGAAATGACTGTGGTCATAAAGATCAGAAAAGTTCTTACATTTGAAATTAAATGATTCTTCAAATTCAATCATTCAATTTTCTCTTCGATTGTTTCATTAATAAAAAATGAGTTTCTTTAAGTTCATCAGAAGTGATGTGACTTGATGATGTGATTTTTTTTTTAAATATTCTAACTTTACAATTTTTGTGGAACTATTTATTGTAAGTGATTTAAAACATCCAATTTTATATTGAAAGCTTACTTTGGACAGTAAAGTCTTAAAAGTTAAAAGAATGAAATGAAATGGAAGTTTGTGTTTTATAAGTTTGATGTGCTTATGTGAATGTAAATAATTATAAATTGAATAAAAGAAAAGGGTAAAAAAAAAAAACAATAAAAAATTAAACAGATATGATCTTTCTGTTGTTTTTATAAATAATGCACTTGTTTGATAACATGTTTACTTCAAAAATTAATAGACCTACTATACTAATAAATAAGGAAATCGTTACTAAGGGCTTTAATGATGCCCTAATGGTTGAAACCAGGTCTTCTGGGGCCCTTGTTAACCACTTTTTACTTTGGGAGAAATTGTAATTATTACAGAAGCACAGAAAAGAGCTAGAAAATTTTAAACGAGCACATGATGCAATTACATTGACAAGATAGGGTTAATTATATCAATCCAAAGACTTCACTGAATTCCACAGGTGAGATTTCATAAAAAAAAACTACCCAAATTTTCAACAAAATCTCACATTATCTTAACCGCAATACCAGAAGATCTCTGAAGAGGATGAAATCTATATACACTTCTGGTGTAAACAAACCAAATTTCATCTGTAAAAAAACAACAATTCTTGATACATTACATCTTTTCTAAGATGAAATAAATTGTTAAAATATACACGCTTCTGTAAAATAAAATAAGTTTCTGTAATTAATGTAAGTGATTAATAATTCCCAAATGAAGCTGAAATCCAGTAAGAATTTGCTACTTCCGGAGTACTGTTCGTTTTTATTTACCAGAACCTTCAGCACGTTAGCGCATGCGTCAGGTCTCCTTCGATTTCATCAAAATAGGGGTGAGGAGAAATAAAGATGGGATGTTTACATTTTATCAGTGTTAGTTTACTAGTAGCTGCTTTCTATTTGCGCTTTTCGGAAAAGAATTATGGAAAGAATAAATACTATTGCAAAAATAGTCCTCGTTATTTTTTTCTTCCAAAGCAAAAATGTCCAAAAGAATTTCTTATAAAAATGCCCATCTCAGCGTATCACCCCTCTCGGGAGTAAAATCGTCCGCCAGTGGTAGGTCTGGCTTTCGAAAACAAACAGTAGAATCCGAGATTGAAATGCAAACAAAAAAATTGGGCATCAGCAAGTAGGAATTGTTTTTTTCGGTTTTGAATTGTAAATTCCAGTTCTGTTTTATTTCACGGAAGAATGTTGAGTTGTTATTAGTCTTTGCTCATCTTGTTTAGGAGGTTGGAGATCTCAACAATTCTGACTTCAAATTGTTCGAACCAAGGTTATCTTTGGTCTGCCGAGTGAATGAGACATAACATCACGTGATTAGGGATACATATCAGCTGATAGCAAAAGAACATGTCTTGTGTGTCTTTTTTATTTTTTTTTTCTGACTGAACTCTTTACAAAATCGTGAAAATAGGCAGAGCAGATTTTATTTGGCTAGACTGAAGAATACGGTACTAGCCAATAGGAATGCTCCTAAGGATTCACCGCTGACGGGGCATTTTACCGCTTCCGCTTAAGTGTTTATTCCGATTAATTAGCCTTCGAAACAAATTCCATCCGTATAAGGACCGAAGAGTTTATTCCGATTAGCTGTAGGTTAGGTTAAGTGAGGTCTGCTCAGCTCCAGGATGTATCTGTTGGTAACTTTTGAAACAATTTTTGCCCTTTAAAATAGTTCCAAAACGGCCATGTTAGACGACGTGAAAAAAAAACTACCAAACTCCCGGTACCGTAAACTGCAGTTTTACCTTTTATTTTACATAAATCCAATCTAATCAAACTAATTAATGACTTTTTAATATTATATCTTGTAATCATCAAGTATAGTGTCATTAAAATTTTTTTCCGAAAATAATGTTAAAGACTGTAGAAAAACTAATCAAATTTTGGCATTATTCTTTAAATCATATCAATTTTTTTTGCTCTTTCTGTAAAAGTAAGGATGATTTAGATCTGCAATTTTATATTATATTTTTTAAAGATTATTTTAAATCTGAGTTCTCATTTGCCTTTAGCATATGATTTTTTTTCATTTTTTTTTTTTAAATAGGGTAGCATTTTATAGTACTTTTCAAAAAAAGAAGGGTTTGCCATATATGGTTATTACGTAGGGATCGATCTTGTCTGGAACAAGTCATCAGTCATGATGCCATCAACTCCGAGCAGTCAGTCCAAGATGGCGTCGTTTTGTGATCGCATAAGCATGACCAAGAAAGGACAAAGTTTGCATAGCCAAGCAAGGGGAATAGTGTGGAACGTTTTAATTCTTTTACTTTTAATTATGTATTCCGTAACTGTAGAAACTACAAAAATCAGAATGTTTTCGCAATGTTTATAAGATTCAGTTCCGGATTTTAGCAATAGATGGTGCTGTTACTTCCTGGAAACATCAATCCATAAGGAAATTACGTCACCAAAAGCTCTTCTTTCATGAACTGAACTGTAATACCGGCGCCCTTCTTTCAATTAGAATTTATCTCAAGTTACTAAACTTTTTAATGCAGTAATCATACAAAGAAAAGGATTCTTTGTTTTATATATTAATTAAATTTTTATCTTCAAATAATATTTAAGCAACAAATTGCAATTATTATTTTTTTTATGTCTGATTGTACTTGAACTTCAAATAAAATTGTAAATACAAATTATTATTACTTTGAAGCTAGTAAGTTTTTGAATGTCCAGGATTCTGATGACATGTCATCTTTTAAATGGTTCACCACAGACATTGCTAACTTATATACAATCCTGTTCATGGCCCCCGTATTACAGAAATGCATATTTATTAAGTCATTTTTCTAAGTATTTTATTTTTAGGTCATTTTCTCGCTTTTCGCGTCACTATTATGTCATTTTATGGAATTTATTAGAATATTTTATATGTTTTGAGTCATTTTCTCACATTCTTAATGGTTTATGATGCATTTTTTGCTGGATATTAACGGAACTGAAAGTGAGGATGAATGTGAAGAAGAGAATCTTCACAACTTTGTTCAACCCTTATTTCTTGGAACTTTGAGTGCCAAACAATAGAACCAGTATTTGTGTGCAAATAATTCGTATTTGTCAAATAATAATTCAATTATATTAGGTACCTATTAAAATCATTTCAAAATACAATGACATAGTCTGTTTGCATTTTTTTTGTGATGAAATTATTTCAGTTTCATTCAAATTTTTAGGTCATTTCTTTAAGTTTTCAGGTCATCTTATGGGATATTTGCAGTCATTTTATAGATCATTTTTTAAACATTTTTAGGTCATCAAAATCCGGGCCTTTTGAGAAATAATTCTTCTTTATGGCTTGACAGCCTTTATGTCGTTCCAACAACGTGTTTCCTGCCTAGAGCGACCAACAACCAGTTCCTGACTCTTGGCTTTATGCTGTCTCTTTACACTTCATCTCTTCTGAGGTGTCTTTTTTTCTCATACTATAATTTTTTTTCCAACGGCTCCTTTTCCTACATCGCTTTCTTTCTTTCTCACAATATGTGCAGCTCATCTTAATCTAGCTGAATTTACAATATTGTTATCTCCTTATGCATGATAAAACTCTTTCTTATATCTCCTTCTCCCTTCATTATTCTCTCTAATTGGGACTAATGTTTTTCATAAGATTCTCTTTTCCAAACATCCAATTGGTGTTAATCCCTATAAGTCATAACCTAGGACTCGGCTCCATATAGGTAAATTGCTGCTTCAAATTGAATAATAATAATAATAATAAGAAGAAGAAGAATAAATTAGTCACCCTCACATAAGCTGTACTGGGACTGCCCAATTCACATACACAAAACCATACATCACAACAGATCTGACATCACACTTTTGATAAGGTCAACAGACAGACCTATCTCATTGATATTGCAGTGCATATCAGCAAGAACATGCAGAAAACTCACGCAGACAAGATCAGTAAATACACCGATCTACCACACGAGCTCCAGAAGCTCCAGAGTACTTGTTGTACCCATCGTCCTGTCTGCCACTGGTCTGGTTCCTCACACATTGCACCACAGCCTCAGCACACTAGAACTTCACAAAAACACTTATGCACAACTTCAGAAGGCTGTGATACTCAACACAACACGCATAGTTAGGAAATTTATGGACACAACCACACATCCCTAACCATTCTTCCACACTTTTCTTTTTTTTTTACACTTGGTAATATGTGCTTTGATCCTTGACCCTCCATATTGTCTTTGCTGGGGAAATCCATGGTTTGAAACTTTTGTGATTCATTGTATATTTTAATGATTATTATTACTAGGCCATCCCCCGTGTATATGCGCTTGTTTTTCTATATCACTTAGAATTTTGTTAAGTAAGAATATTATACTTAAAATATTGCAACGTTTTGGCAATTATAGTTCTAATTGTTATTTTCGAATTACAAATAAATAGACGGATCAGAAATAAATAAACAATCTTGAGATTCAAAAAAAAGGTTGAATCCATTCATTATTGATAGGGGAAGGAAATATAAGTCAAAAAACAATAAAAAGTGAGTTGTAGTCCCCACGGCCTAATGGATAAGACTTTGGATCAGAAAGTTGCAAGTTCGATTCCCGTCATGGACGTTTAATTGTAAAAATTATTTCTATTTTTCATTCTCAAAGGAAATTGCACCGGACAGACCGAGAAATAAAAGATTTTAGTTATATAGATTATATCGTTAAAGTTTCAAACAGTCTGAGATCAGATTCATTGTATATTTTAATGATTATTATTATTATTATTAATCTGATCTCAGACTGTTTGGAGGTACAGTAATGTTGGTGAGCTTCAGCACTTTCTATTTCCACTTCTTTATAATCATATGATTCTAATTTTGAAAGTTTGTTGATCTTTCTATTTTTTAATCAAATGATTTTAAATGGATTAATAGCTGCTAATCCTATTGAATTTTTTTCTTTTTTTAAATACACACTCATGTCCATAAAGTAAGGATCAATGGGAAATGGGGGAAAAAATTGCACGACAGTCACATGTCCTGTCTGATTCCACTTTGCACAGTAACTCACGGCGATTGTATGTTTGGTGGACACGTGGAAGTTGTTATATCTAAGAGGACATCATTGAACAAGATCAGTTGGAGTTGCAGGTATCCTGGTGTGGGCTGGCATTACGATGGGTTGTCTTACACCTCTCCATGTCTTTGATAGAGATACTGAAACTGGCCAGATATACAGGATGTGTTATCCAACAAGACATCTGTCTCTTCAGGGGTGCAATGGGACCTGCTTTCCTGAGTATGGATAATAATGCACATCCCCCATAGAGCAAATCTTGTCAATGAGTTCCTGGAAACAGAGGATATCCGGAGTATAGATTGGCCGGCGAGGTCACCCGATCTAAAGCCTATTGAACATGCTTGGGATGTGGAATCCTCGTTGCCTTCAATAGCTGTGTATAGCATTGTAGCAGGAGTGGACATCAATAATCTCATCCACAATATGCCACTTTGTTGTACGGCAGGCATTTCTGTCAGGAAATTACATATGGACATCATATTCCATATTCACATTCTGTAGAACATTAAAATTTCCTTTTGTGCAAAGATGTTCCAATAACTGTGCGACTCTAAATTTGCTTTTTCCCATTTTTAACAATTTATTTCAGCCACGATTGTTGGTTTCTTATGTTTTATTATCATTTTCAGGTGTATCACACAAATGCAAACCAAAGTGGTTCACATTAAATAGCTGTATGTGTCTGAATTGCCTTGATCCTTCATTTATGGACATGAGTGTATATATTAAAATTTTTTAAAAGATGGCCGATCTTTTATTGATTTGTATTAATTGATGCTAAGAATTTTGGGAGTGGATTTTTTTTTTTAGCTGAAACTGACTTCAGAGACCAATATTATTGTGTTTAATTGTTGCCTTCTAAACTTGACATTTTTTTATACTCTTATTGCTTTATGATTTTTACCTGTGTTTAGTTTTCTAGATTATGCTGTTTGATTGTTTGACTCACATTAATCAAGTAATTTTTAAAGACAATTGATCCACATTTATTTTGTAATTCTTGTTTTTTCAAACAATATGATGCTTAAAAATTTAGAAAAACTCAGTATGTTTGTTTCGATGTGTTTTTTGTTTTTTCTATATATCTTTGAATATGTATGTTTCTATCATTGAACATCAAGCACTGAAACAGTAAAGTTCCTTTGCATAGTTTTTATTTAGATTCAGATGCACAAATAGTTTCTTCGTCATCTTTACAAAATAGAAACACCTTTTTTTTTTAAAGAAATTACCAGTATCATGTTTATTCATAGCCAACAAACAACAATGTTTCAAAATGCACTCTTTCAGTTCAGGGTATAAAGACCATAAATACAGTCCTCCAAATGAGAGTTGGCCGGCGAAAGCTTGAACTGCGCAGCTCTTCCGGTAGTTGATTAATTATGTTTTCCTGTCAAAATGGACGCCGCCGTCTGTTCTCACAGAGAAAGTTTAGTTAACTTATAGTAGGCTAACGTTTAATTATCGGAGAAGTTCTAATTTAGTAAAATACTTGTTTATTTAAAGACTTTCGTTTATAAAGTATTTTTTTTGTGTGTGTGTGCTTTTTGCCAGCAGCAATGCTTGACGACGAAGAGTATTTCCACAGCTATTTTTCTCCGCTGACATGTTGATAACGGAAAATAAAACTTCTCTATTATTTATCTTTATTTCAATACTAATCGCTAACAATAAATATTTTAATGATTTCTAAATACAATTCCCTTTTGATAAGTAACCAGTGCAATGGCGGATTCCTGTCAGAAGATCAGACGGAAGTGCCTGACCAGACTAATCGATGCTACATGCGCAGATCTCACAAAAACAGGGCAGCCAACTCTCATTTGGAGAAGTATAGTCATCATGCTATTTTCTTTTAACATGATCCTGAATGAATTGGATATTGTTTGGAAATGTTAAAAATTGCTTGGTCTTCCCAAGTTATGTAAATTGTTATTTTTTCTTCTGAGGCACCACTGTACTTCCCATGTATTGTTCATACTAGCCTCAGTACGGAGACCTTGTTATTTACTGTGATTCCTCTTGGCTGATGATCGCCAACGAGCGTGAAACAGCTGTTCCAGGATGTCAATTGTGAATAATTTGGTCTCATCCATTGTTGTTTTTTTAACATTTGAAATGTGCTGTTTTGAAGGCAAGTGAATTTAGTAAAAATTTGAGAAATTTATGCAATAATGGAGAAATGTCCATGATTTCTGTAGATGTAAAAGATTTATTTACTTCTATTACTCCTTAATTAATTGAAATTGCTATTAAAGAAATAAATTGGGAAATAGATGAATTAGAAAAAAATTGGGTAATGGGCTTAATTCAATTCCTAATAAATAATCAATATTTTGCGGCAAATAAAAAATTGTCAAACAATACCAGGGTTTATAACTATATATTCCATATTCCTCTCTAATCCTCTTCCTCGTATACATAATTAATGTCATGAATTGCAAGCTACATAAAAAAAACAACAGAACTGACATTTCAAAGGTGGCAGAACATTCGATAAGGTTTGGCCACCAGATTAGTTCAGTAGTGGATGTTCTACACACAGAAAAGGAGTCTAAAATTAGAAAAATTATTGAGAGTATTATCATTCGTAATACTAAAGGAAGAAACATTAACCTTAATGATGGGGTAGAATTAGATACTAGATTTGCATCATTAATTGAGAATTTATCAAATTTTGATTGTTCCAAAAATTATATTTCTTTTGATGTAATGTCTTTATAGTGATTATTACGCTCATTGTTATTACTATGTGATGTATCTACTCTTTTACTTTGTTTTTTGTGTGTCATGCTCATCCTTTGTTACCCACAGTTTTAAGTCGTTAGGCTTGTCAAAGGAATTACGAATAAATTCTGAAAATTCGTCTTTAAGGATTTCGTATTTATTTATTCTTTCAAGATGAGGAGGTAAGAGTGGATTTCTTAACATCAGGGTTTATTTATAGGTCTGCCAACATCTATGTTTTTGGCCGATATTGTGATGCAATACCTAGAAAATACATTGATGACGAACTATAATTTGGATATTTATTTCTATCATATATGATATCAAAGATATGTATTATATGATATTCTATGTAGATGATATCTTTATAGTGTGTAATAAGGATAGGGAACAGGACATAGTTACTGCCTTCGACAATTTGCATAAAGCTATGAAATTTACATATCAAAATGAGCACAATGAATTAGCAATTTTGGACTCTTTAAAGTAAAGATGGAACAAAAAAGTTTCTCTTTACAGCTATACAGAAAACCAAATGTTTCTATGAATATTACTCCTTTCAAATCAGCGGTACCAATCAGAAAAACATTATTTCAATGATGATTTTAAAAGCATTTGAAATAAGGACTGAAAAGAGCATTTTTAATAATACTATACGAGAAATTAAAAGGTTATTCACTGTCAATGGATATCCAATTAAATTAATTAATAACGCTATCAGAGATACAATGAATAAAATTTATAATCCTAAAGAAAGGAGAAATGACCAGAAGGTATTTGCAGCTTACCCATATCACCCCTTTCTACACAAAAACCCATATCAACCCTTTCTACACAAAAATTTAAAAACAATTTTTTAAATTACAGATATTAAAAATTACATACACATTGAACAACAAATTAGGTTAAACTTGCGAATCTGGCACCCCTGTTGAACGAACTTTTTATATTGAAGATGGCAGACATTGGAAGATGAAGTTTGAAAGGTTTGTTAGGAAATTTACCAACACATACATCCTGCAGCTGAGCAGACCTAATCTAACCTAACCTATAGCTAATTGTAGTAAACGATTCGGTCCTATGGACCTCATTAGCATGAACATTGTTTCAGGTGCATGAATTAATGAAGCAATCACGTGGTGTATCGCTCCGCGCGATGACGACACCGAAGCACGAGGGGAGCTGGATTTGCAAGTTTAACCACTAATTCCACTAATTGAATTATCCAATAAGTCTTAATGGAGAAGAATCCAACATTATGCAACAAAAACAATGTGTATATTTAGTCCCATGTAAAAATAATAATTGTTATTACATTGGAAATACAGGTAATAAATTAAGGCAAAGGCTACCAAACCATAGAAGCGGCATAAGAACGGGTAATACGTATGGATCTTACATTGCACAACATGTGTATAAATCCAATCGTAATATTACAGTAAAACCTCTCAAATCCGGCCTAATGTGGCGCCCAGTAGGCTGGATTACAGAAAAGCCGGACTACCGAGTGTTCTTAAAATAACTCAGTTTCTCTGCCGAGAGACGGTATTCTCAAGCACCGTCTCTCGGCGGAGAAACTAGTTGCTATTGTATTTATTTTATTTGTATAAATATTTTTAATTTATACAGGTATATGGCTTTACTTTTGATGGTAAGTTACTTCTGTACATGTAAAATTATTACCCTCTATCTGCCATCTTCTTTGCAGAAATAATAACACTTTTAAAATTTCATTCTCTTCTACAGTCTTTTAATTCTTTTGTAATTTGTTCAACATATTCCATAACTGTAAGTGATTTACTCCATAATTCTCATAAAACAACTATCTTTAATGTTCACAATATTTCGTTTCTCTGTATGAGAAACTTCCTCAGATAAATAAGAGGACAAAAACTATTCTTTTTGCCTCTTACTGAAAACATTAACAATTGATAGTGAATCAAACTGTGGTATAGTTATTAATAATGATAATACAACATATAAACATTGATAATGATTAAATATTAACAAAATAAAAATATAACACACAAATAATGATAATTAAACATTAATAATAACTATGCTTCATAAACGTACAGAGAAACGAAATGTTGTCAAATTTAAAGATAGTTGTTTTATGAAAGATGACATTATATTCAATAACTGTTTGTATATTAAAGTTTTAGAATGAAGTATTAACAGTTTTGCATCATTTTTATGACAACATTAAGTTTAGTTAAAATATCAAGCCATATAATAACTGATGTAATTTTTAAAACAAAATTATTAGCTTGTGCTTTTGATTCGATATCTTTAGTTGTGCCCTCAGTTATTTCCAAGAGAGTTTGATACATTTCATGTGTGTTCATTTTAAGAGGTTTTATTATTGTCGTTCCCATCTCGTATTTGACAATGGTTTTAAAGTTAAATTTTGAATGTGAGAATTCAATATAGACCATATCTTAGTGTAGGTGGAAAAATAACTGTACAATTCTTGGACAATGCAAAAAAAAAAAAAAATTTGTATCAATAATTTCTTTATTCAAGCCAGTTATGTTTACCATGCATATTCGCGCCATTGTCATATCCTTGGCACCATAAATTACAAATATTGAGACTAGGTGATTGTAAAGGATTTTAAAATACATTCATATAATCCATGACCAGTGGTTCATCAACAGCAAAAAATGATAAAAAAAAAAAAAAATTGAAAGGAAGACCTTATACACAAACCCTTCAAAAATAAAGATATATTCATCTTCACCAAACATGTTTCGAGGTTCAACCTCATCTTCAGATGTAACATAAATAAAAAACATATTAAACTAAACATCGAAACAGCCATAAACCTACTTATGACCAGGAATAACAACAATACAAGGAATATCATAAATTAATATTATCGAGACATTATTACAATAAAGAGCTACAATAATACATCAATAATAATCAGCTTACTTTAGATCATAAACTAAGGGGCTGTTCAAAAATGACGTCAGGTGAAAAATCGGATTTTTAGACCCCTCCCCCCCTCCCTGTCAGGTTCTGTCAGAAATTTTATACCCCCTCCCTGCGTCAGGTCAGATAAAAAATAATTTTATAAACTAGTCGGCTACCCGTCGCTTCGCTCCGGAAGCCTCGCGTATGTAACGGAAAACAATTTGTTATTTATTAAAAAAACACACACACAAATTACATCAAGTAAAATAAAACTAAAATTTTTTTAAAGTTTTTTTTTTATTTTAATTTTTGATTAATATATACTCTCAATTCACGACTGCTTTTAGAATCAGCGTGTGAATCATATATCTGTGATATATTTTTATTTTTTAGAGAGATTAGAATGTAATCCTTGTGGTCTAATGTCTAAGACGTCTAACTTCGGAGCAGAAGGTTGCATGTTGGATTCCAGTAGATAACTTGTAGAAATTATTTCTATTTTTGTAAATTACAATAATAGCACCAGACCGAAAGAGAAATAAAAGATTTTCGTAATATAGATACAATTTTCAGTCGCTTTTGAGCTACAAATAGTGAGCTTTCAGTATTCTACTTAATAGAAATAGTGCTTCTTTCTTTCTTGAGTCTCTTTTTTTTATTTCCATTGATACTTTACAGTGGTTTTTGAGTTAGAAATAGTGATTGTTTTTGAGTAACGAATAGCGATTTTTCAGTATTCTACCTAATAGAAATAGTGATTATTTTTTTTTTCTGTTCTTTTTTATCCAATTCCAATTGATACTTTTCAGTGGTTTTTGCGATACAAATAGTGAAAATTATCTATATCTATTAGCTAGGCCATCAGATTCGATATAGATATTTGAAGAAGAGATTTCAGATGGACCTTAGTTGATATAGATGATAAATGAAGATCATAGCTTGTATACGAAATTCTTCGCAACAAATTGATTGTGAGTATTCTTTAGAGTGAAGATAACCAAATTCTGTTGAATTGTGACTGAAAGACCTAAAGTTGTATGTGAGTTAAGACAACGTTTTCCAATTATATGGCAACTTTATTTAGAGTTTGTCCTTGAGCTTTATTGATAAATATCGCATAAGAAGGTCTGATCGGAAATTGTTTTCTTGTGAAAGTGAATGGAAGTAGATTACCGCATGGTTCCATAGACATCCTATGGATGAAAACAAAATCTCCTTTGTGAGTTCTGTTATAATTTCGGTTTCTATGAGATCATTATTGAATGAACAGCATTTAAGTTGAGTTCCATTGCAGTATGCAAACTTGGGATTGATGTTTCGCAACAATATTATTGGAGATCCAATCTTCAATGACAAACGATGTTGAGGAATTCCGCTGAGATTCAATGCGTTCAGACACTTGGGCATATGGAGATGTTCGTGTGATGGATTATCAGAAGTGTCAATTTTATTCGCACTTGTATTGTATGCTCTGTAGTCTCTCCTTGTATTCTTAGACTTATCATTCGATTGATGTTATCGACACTCTCGTTCATCTCGTTTATCCAATTCCAATTGATACTTTTCAGTGGTTTTTAAGTTACAAATACTGATTTCTCAGTATTCTACCTAATGACGTATTGCGTCTTTCTTTTTTGACTTTCTTTTTAATTACAATTGTTACTTTTCAGTCAAAGTCAGTTCAGTTTTGACAGATAAGTCAAAAAAGCAAATATGAAGAGAGTTGAAGTTCCCATGGCCTAATGGGTAAGATGTCTGACTTCGGATCAGAAGGTTGCAGGTTCGATTCCTGTCGCGGATGTTTCATTGAAAAAATTCTTTCTATTTTTCATTCTCACAGAAAACTGCGCCGGACAGACACACAGACAGACAGAGAAATAAAAGATTTTAGTAATATAGATTGTTACTTTTCAGTCAAAGTCAGTTCAGTTTTGACAGATAAGTCAAAACAGCAATATGAAGAGAGTTGAAGTTCCCATGGCCTAATGGGTAAGATGTCTGACTTCGGATCAGAAGGTTGCAGGTTCGATTCCTGTCGCGGATGTTTCATTGAAAAAATTCTTTCTATTTTTCATTCTCACAGAAAACTGCGCCGGACTCTTCTTCTTCTTCTTTTTATTATTCCTTATTTAATTTTTTCAGCACCGTTAACTTTTTTCACTGAATTATTAGTAATCGTCGATTTATAAAACGAAGATTTACAAAAAGCAAGATTGCCACTATCACATTTAACCTAAAAGCATGAGTGACTAAAGGCGGGCTTCTAAAAGTAGCTTAGGATTTCCGCTTTCCAGATATCACTTTTTAAACTAACCACAAGGACATGAAAAGAAAACGATTTCACATACCTGACAAATGTTTGCAGTCCAGAAAAAACACCAATTCGCACAATACCTGACGCTGCTTCCACACTATTTGAAACGAACTTGCTATCTATACTATCTGCTATCTTGTAACAACAAGTGGTGCCGTTTAAAGTCTCGTAATAAAACTGCTCCTCTATTAAAAAACTCATGTTTGTGCTTGAATAAAAACCTGACGTCAGAATTTCTTTGACCCCTCCTCCCCCCCCTGTCAGGTTCTGTCAGAAATTTTATACCCCCTCCCCCCCTCCTAAGACCCGACGTCATTTTCGAACAGCCCCTAATGCATTTTGTATTGATACCTCCCTGTTATAACATTTTTGCGACCTAATAATTAGTGATTCATGAAACTTTCTAAGATAACAATCATGTTCCATAGCATAAACAATTGCTTTATCAGTCATTATTGAGTGACCTGTTTTTTGAAAGTGATCAGCTGTTAAATATTGCAAATCTCGCTTTTTCAGGGCCCTTTCGTGATCTTTCATGCGCATGATGACCCGTCTTTTTGTTTCTCCTGTCATAAGTAGGTTTATGGCCGTTTCGACGTTTAGTTTAATATGTTTTTTATTTATGTTACATCTGAAGATGATGTTGAACCTCGAAACATGTCATGTGAAGACGGATATATCTTTATTTTTGAACGTTTTCTATATGGTCCTTCTTTCAATATATACTGCACAATATGAATATTAATTAAATTCAAAAAAAATCTTTGTGGATTTCTGCTATGTTTTTCTTTTTGTTATAATATACAAATCTTATTATAATAAGTTATTTCTTCTCTAGGAGTTACATCTGGAGTTGTATCAAGAATTATCACGTAATATTTTGCATTTTAAATCATATCTAAAATTTCTTTCTGTATACTTTTGGAAGTTATATGAATTACTTCCTTTTGTATGCCATCTCCTAAATAATATTCAATATTCTTTTTCTCCAGATGTTCGAATGAAACGTAAATGTTCAGACAATGTATAAAATTTTGTATTTGTTTCTACTAATTTTAAAATCCCATTATCATTGTCATATAATTTTTTAGATGATCCTTAAAAAGCTAAATGGTTCCATGCTAACTACAGGATTATGTTTATTAAGCATTCAATAAAGGATTGACAATATTTTTTTTCAGTGTCGTACAATCTATGTTCTATTACATAAAAGTAATAGTTTTATTACTTAAAAGACATTTTAAATTGGCTGTGTTTTGTATTATTTAATATTTTTATTTAGTAAATGTGATAAATGTTGCCAAGAATTACAGTCATATTCTGTGCTAAGTTTTGATATATAATGAAATAACTTACAATAATAGCAAAGAATTGAATTTTATGATAACGAGTTAATCAAATAATTTCTTCTCATTTTTTTTTCCTCCATTTGAGAGCATTCTTATATAAATCATAAAATTTTTGACCAGAATCGTCTTTACGAAAATTTTCAACCGAAAAATCTCTTATTTTCACAGATAAAATTATTGGCCAAGTGTTTGGAATATTGGCATCAAATTTTAAAGCAAATCTTGATAATTCTGTTTTGCTTGAAGAAGAATCTAATTTTTTTCGTCTCCATCTTCTAATGTCCTAGAACAGCTATCAGCTTCAGTTCCTTTCATCTGTTCTGTTTCTTTTGATATTAGTGCAGCACTGGCAACAGCTTCAACACCAACAGACCAAAATGTTTCTTTTCTAAAGTCAAGAATTTATCTAAGGAATCAGTAAATTCTTGTTCAGTTTGCAATTTCTTTGCTCTTCTTTTCCTGTATTGAGCTATGAACAAGTTCTTGGTTTCGTTTCATTATAATATTCTTTTTCAGACATCTACAATTCAATATTTAAAATTAAAATATATTTATTTTTAAGAAGTTTCAAGATGGGTAAGGTTGTACATAAAAAAATAAATTTAATGAATTGATAAACAATATTTGAAATCAATATTAAACACATTCTTTTCCCAAGCACTATGCTACAATTTTTACAGTATAATATATCTCACACACCTTTAGGATTTTAATCACAAGCTTCTCTCGAAAAACAGCAGTCAAATATATGAAATATCATGCAGATACAATTCGAGACATGTGCAACGACAAGCACGGCTATACTATGTCTAAAAGAATGTGGAAACAACAGGAATATATGGCAAGAAAAACTAAGAATTTTTTTAAGTGGATCTTGTGTTTTAGAATGTGAATGAATTTCTACCAGATTAGGAGATTATCACTCTTTATCTGAATTCTATCCCAGATACATTGGCATACCTGTCAATTATTCCCTTTATCCCCTTTAATCACAATAAAGAGGATTATTAACATACAAATCCCCACTGTCTGTGGATAACATCAGCATACAAGCCCACCCTCTGAACATACCTTAAATTAACAAAGGACTGAATATATCATAAGGACATTATATATCTATAATTCTGGGATTCCTTATGAGGCCAGAAAAATAAATTATAAATAATAATAAATATATTAATCAATCAAAATGTAACCCCTTTGACAAGCGGCCCTTCTACGTTGAACAACCTGCACATCTACACCTGATCACATGATTGTTATCCTTCAGAAGGAAGAATTGAAGATGGTGGGAGGACCTACGTGGTTAGAACTTCCTGAGGAAAAATGGTCTTTTAATCATGTTGAAGAGGTAATGGATGAAGAAATCATAATTTCTCAAAAGAAGAAAACTGATGATAAATCTGTGACAATGATGGCTTTTGAAAGGAAGAAAAACTTTACTCATTCACAAACTATAATAGTTGCATGGATGTTATAATAATGATTTTATAATAAGCACAAATGAGCTCTATTTCATTTAATTCTCGATTTTGGAGTTTTACAGACATTAAAATAGGAGAAATGAAACTCATAAGAAGTGTACAGATGGAATCTTTTTCACCTGAAGGTGATTCTCTTAAAGGAATGAAGGTTATCACAGATGAAAATGACCTCATTCGTATAAAATCAAAAATAGTGTTATGAAGTGATCTTATGGACTTTAAATATCCTTATGTGTTACGAAGAGAACACCAAGTAGTGACAGCTTTGATTAAAGAACAACATGAACTTCAGTGTCATGTGGATGTACAGTTTCTAATGTTTCATCTGAGAAGAAAATTTTGGATAATACAGAGTAGAAGAGCCATTCAAAATGTCATCTCAAAATGTATCTGGTGTAAATGCTATCAGTTAACAAATGCAGAATCTCAACCCACTCCCTTACCAAATGATCGTGTAAAGAATGCGTCCAGTTTTGAAATTGTACGAATTGACTTACTGGACCGATTAATTCTAAAAGATGGATTCAAAGCCTGGATTGTTCTCTACATATGTGCCGTTTACAGAGCTATTCATTTAGAACTGGATCATTTCTTCTTTCTTTAGAAGATTTATAGCAGCACGAGACCTTTCCTCCATAATTTATTGTGACATCGGAAAACTTTGTTGGTGCTTAGAAATGTCCTTAAAAATACTGAAATACAGAAATTTACAAAATAAATATGAACTGCAATGGATAAAAAGGAAATTTAATCCTTCTATGGACAGTTCTATGTGGGGAGAATGGTGGGAGTGTCTTATTCATTCCACCAAAGAACTTCTCAAAAAGATGTTCAGAAAGCGGTTCTTACCTATGAAGAGTTGCTGATTTCTCTCTGTGATAAGGAAGCTGTAATCAATGTCTGCTAACTTAAGTATCCGGATGATCTGATCCCTTTAAGGAAATTGTAGACATACGTATAGTGAATTTAGATTGGTTGGAGAATAAAAATCTTCTGATTCGTTTCCACTGTAGACAACATCTTGTTCAAGATTTAAAATGAAGTTTTAGGAAAGAATCCCTTTCACAGTTGGTGCAGTGACCCATGAAGAAAACAAAACTCATCCTAATGAAACGAGAATGGGATTTGAGAACATTAAAAGACAAGAGGGGCCATTAGCCAGAATTGTGGACCTCATTCATGGTCTTGATGGTTTGCTTTGGGTGGAAATCAAGACCAAATGTGGAATTTTAGTGATCCCAATCCAAGGACTGAATCCACTCTAAATAAATGCAGATGAAGAACAGATGAATCAACTAAAACAAAAGGTATGACCTGTGTTCAGTATTTAAACAAACACTATTGGCTATTAATTAATAATAATTGGAAAAGAAAATGACTTTACAAATTAATCTTTATGTAATATTACATAAAGCTGTAATATTAAATAAGATAATTATTCTAAAGGATTTGTTGCATCATTTAATTCATAAAAAGATAACTTATGCTTTTTCATATTATGAAGTTTTACGATTTCAGTTAATTCTAGCCTACTTCAAATCATGAAGAGATAATGGAAAGGAGATATCCCATGGCCCATAGGCTTGACCCAACCCAATTAGCTGTGCAGGGATTACAAAAGTACAGCAATTAATACCCTTATCAATAGCTATTTATAGCCGAAAAAACGAACCCATTCGATCACGTACTCTGAGTTATTTTAACATGGGGTCCTAAGGGAAAAACTGGTTTTTCCCCTCCCCTCCTAAGTAGTCAAAAGAAGTCCGAGAATTTGATTACTCGAATTTATAGCCCTACCTAAGAGCTATCGAATGACACCTATCTTAAGTGAAGGATAGTGCGGGAAAAAAAGATATCAGCAAAAAACGAGGAAAGTCAAACCGGAAGTGGCCATTGTTTGCCTTCATATGAAGGATTAACCGGTTAGGTATGCATCCCTATGAAAAACTCTGACTAAATATCTATAACTAAGCAGCTAGAGCACGCCGAAACCAATAATAAAACAATAGTTATAATTATAATAAATAAAAAACACAACATCTTCTTTCCAAAATATCGCTATATTTTGCAGATAATTTATCTGCTTCTTCAAGCTTATGCATAGAGAATATTCTTCATTAACAAAAATTTTAAATGATTAGAATAGTAACAATTTATACAAAATATACCGGGTTGCCGCTAGATGCATATCTAACCGGTTAATCCTTCATATGAAGGCAAACAATGGCCACTTCCGGTTTCACTTTCCTCGTTTTTTGCTCATATCTTTTTTTCCCCGCACTTTCCTTCACTTAAGATAGGTGTCATTCGATAGCTCTTAGGTAGGGCTATAAATTCGAGTAATCAAATTCTGGCCGTCTTTTGTCTCCTTAGGAGAGGAGGGGAAAAACCAGTTTTTCTCTTAGGACCCCATGTTAAAATAACTCAGAGTATGTGATCGAATCGGTTCGTTTTTTCGGCTATAAATATCTATTGATAAGGGTATTAATTGCTGTAAATTTTGAAATCCTCCCATGGCTAGAAGTGGGTGGGGGCAAACGCCATATATCCTGGGTTTTCTCCTTTGAAAGATGAAAAAGAGGACTGGTTGTTAAATGAGGAGAACCAGTTAACAGTTAAAACTGTAATAAAGTACAAAAATTATAGGAATTCTTCAAGCTCTCCTATTCTACAAGCATCTTTGATGGTCTAAAATGTTGATTGTGAAATTACATTAAAACGTTCACTGTTACTGAGAAATAATGTATATTTTCTAGTATCATTACAATAACAGCGTCTGCTAGAATATCTTATAAGGATTCCAGCAAAGACAATGAGATACCAGCCTGTGTCAATTAAAAGTAATGCAATTCAAAGAAATTGTTAAATAGATATTATTTGCTTATGAAGATTTTTTTTATTTTTTTAAGAATTAAAATACATTCACCTGAAATCTTACAATTACTATGTAATTTGCTGTTCTCAACATGACAAATTTTATTATCCTAACTGCAACTTCAGGACCACATGCAATAATATTAATATGAAAAAAATATTTTAAGTAACATGGAGATGATGTGCCTGCACGTGTTTCATCAAAGCACCTGATTGTGCAAAGCTTTCATTCCAAACACACATTAAAGTTGCATTTCACCTGTATGGGTTCTAATGTGAGAATGTAAAGTGCTTGATTGT
>JAFIDM010117637.1:1153-16599 GCA_023159025.1 Thereuonema tuberculata
ATTTCTTTACTTTAGTCATTGAGGGGTCACTGTCGCCATCATGTATTGTAATGTAAATACTGTGCTAACTTGTGAACGAAGCTTCTACGGCAAAAGTGGTTTTGAGTTTCGAAATCAGCGTAAACAACTGAGTAAGTATGCCAAATTTCAATAAAAAGAATGCAGTGGTAACAAAAGTATTTGGATTTGAACGTATGTTTTGTAAGAATTTCAATTGTCGAGGTCAGTTCCCAAGAATAAAATTTCATGGAAACAACATGGAATGACACAATGAACTAATATTTTCATCCAATTTGAGTACTTTTCATTCAATGGTACCATTGAGAACCGTTGGATCTATCTTAATAGCTTAATTATATCGAGTTACAGACAGATACCCAATTTATATGTGTATGTATATGAATTTGATTCGATTGATGATTTGATTTGAAAAAAAAAATTTTTTTAATGTTTATCAGACCTATTTAGGTGTACTTCTTACCTGCACACCTGTAATATAGGTTCTGAGAGTTTAATCTAAAGGATCATCTTCCACCCAAAAAGAAAAATGAAATACCAACCATATCTAAAGTTTAATTTATCTAAAGAATAATTATTATTTTTGACTCATAACGCCGAAAGGCATTTAAAACTCACCTTTGTATAATCTAAATACTGCGCTAACTTGTGAACGAAGCTTCTACAGCAAAAATGGTTTCGAATTTCAAAATCAGGGTAAAAAACTGAGTAAGTATACCAAATTTCATTAAAATCGGTGCAGTGGTAACAAACTTATTTGGTTTTGAACGTATGTTTTATTAGAATTTCAGTTAAAATTTCATGGAAACAACATGGAATGACAAAATGAAATAATATTTCATCCATTTTCAGTACCCTTGATTCAATGGTACCATTGAGAACCTTGGATCTATCTTAATAGCTAATTATATCAGACAGACAGACAGACGAAATTAGCAAATTATGTAAGTTGACTAGCATTATCATTATTGGCCTATCATTAAACTTTGCATTTGCTCAATTGCAAGTAATTCATTCCAGTTTATTCAGTTCTTTATTAATTTACTAAAGTGCAACGCACATTCACTGTTTTTGTATTCCTGAAATGAATATGATTTCCTGTTATCATACGGAAAGAAGGTGTTTACTTCAGCCATCCAATCACACAAACATAATTATTGTTTTATTTATTTGTAAACTACAAGTCAGATAAAGTCAGTTATATATGCTTGTTAAATCTGCAGCTAAAACCAATAAAGATGTTCAAGAACAGACTACTTTCAAAACAACATTGACACTTTACTGATTGTCATAATCACGTAAATGCTCAGTTCGGGTTAATGATTATTTATTTAGGCATTGATAGTAATAATTGGACGTAACTTAAGATTTTGACAACTTTAAATTAAATTGAATCATTTTAGCATCTTAATATGGAAATACTGCGCAAATTTAAATATAAACAATTCTTCAATAATACCATTGCCATTGCAAATACCATTGTAATATGCTATAGGGTTGATAATTAATAATAATAATAATATAATAATAATATTATAATATTTGAATATAATAATAGATGAATAGCAGAAACCCTACTGAATAACAGAGTGAATGAGCAAAGAACACAAACGATTTAGGCGATTTAAAATACTTGTATTTTAATTAGGTATCCTTTAAAATTTCTGAATCTATATTTACAATGGAGATAATTATTAACTCCTTTAATATTTCAAAGTCAATCACTTCAATGTCACAGTTCTCTTCCGTTAGTCAGATTCACTCACAAATGATCTGCCTCACTTTTGCACTATCAAATTCACTACCCATTGATGTACTTTAATTCTGCTTTCAGTGACTTAATTATTCTCTCAATAGAATAATTCCACTATAGCTCACAATATTTAAATCACACTATTAAATATTACACTAGGAATTCTATCACACTTCATTACTTCGTAATTAATAAACTATCCCAATCACTTGTACGAAATATATTTCACAGTTACACTGCCTTTAGTAATGGTTACTAGATCTAACATATGTACTGTTCACTCGTATGTGAATTACTAATACTTATTTCACTTCAAATAGCTTTTGTTTCACCTTATGTGAATTAACAGTTAGCTCTCACTTTAATTAATGACTTCATAGTACGAATCACTCTTCGCTTCTATCTTCATTAATATCTCTCTAAGAGGCCCATCCAAAATACTAGTAAATAATAGTTCACTACTTACAGTCTAGAAGACGCTAGTTGACTTCTTCCTTAAGTTGCACTGTAACACACTTAACTTCGCTTTACTATGTTGAATTCACCAACACAACACTCAAGCACACTTGTATCCATTTCTTCTATTCGAACATGGCGCTATCCTTTCTCGTCATGGGATGTCGTCGTACTTGACTTCGAATCACGTTGTCGTCCTATCCTTCGGTACACAACTCGTGGTTTACTTATTCCAAATCTTTCCGGTTTATACTTCCACGGAAATTTACTAATAGTTCTTCCAATATTTCACTTGAATATCTAGCGGTATTTATTACCATTGCATAATAGAAAAATATAGTTCATAATTCTCTTACTTTGAGAATGCTCAATCTGGTTTTGCAGTTCTCTGCTCGGATGGTTCCACTCCTATCTCGAGGGTTCAGGTTAGCTTCACACTTGAAATAATAGTTCTCGCAATAATGCTGCAAACAGAATACATTCAGTTCACTCGAATACTTATAATACAAGGCCATAATAGTTTCACCATATCTTCCAATAGATATCTGCTTCCTAATCTTCGGAATTTTCCATTTCTCGGAACCGCTTTCACAATTCTTCAACTTAATTGAATTTGCGTCTTACACGCTTCTCATAGTCCGGTTTCCTTCGATAGAATCTTTTCTTCTATATTAATCTGTCCATTTGATTAACGCTGCTACATAATATTGGCCTTTCGTAAATTTCCTTCGTCTTATTTACTCTAAGACTTTTAGCCTGCCGGCTTTCCCTTAGAACGGACTAGTTCATTCGGCTTCAGAAATACTTCTCGCCGCTATTCTTTTCACAATAATTTAATCTTACTTGGATTAAACTTATTAAAATTATTTCAAGCAATTTATTTTATTAGCCACTACAACTCAAAGTCATTAAATTATTCTACTTTAATAATTTAATCACAGCATAATATCATTGCAATTAACATGCAAATACCATTGTAATTGCCAAAACCTATCATTCCCAGACAGGAACGTAAACTTACTTTCCGCTCCAAAAATATCTAAAAGGGGATTTATGTATTTAAAAAGGATAAAAAAGTGAACATGAAAGATATCCTAAAGGATTATTTATATGATGCACAATACAAAGTCATTGTAGGATGTACATCATATTTAAATAAGACGATATGAAAAAACTTTGGCAAGAAAGATAGTTCATACTTCATATGAAAAAGGAAGTATTATAGTAAGAGATAAAAATGCTAAAAGGAATAGAAGATTTGAAAGTCTCATAATGATAAGATTAAAAAATTTGGGAAGTTTGCAAGATAAATAAAATTACAAGCGTGAAACATAGAAGATTAAGTGTAATAAGAACAAAAAGTATTTGAAGTTTTTTAACGTGGGTTTATGTGGACCCATTCAAGTATCAGTGAAAGAAATATAAAATATATGGATGATTCCCCCAAAATTCCTACGTTTATTTCCTAAAAATTTAAGATTAGGAACTGGAATTAATTAAATTATATATTAATTTCTCTGAAAAGCAAACTGGGCAAAGACTAATAAATATGTTTACGAATCAAGGAAGAGAGTATTTGAATTCAAATTTGAACTTTAAAATACCAACTTTTTCTCAATATAATGTTCTCTTCCAACTTTTGTACTTTTCGTTTAAATTGAGAAAAGTCAAAATTTGATTCTTTAACAGGCAACATTTGGGTAACCAAAAAATTTTTTCGAAAGATTTCTGTAGCATTTTCTTTGTCTAAAAAGGATCTACATTTTATCCATTTGCATGACCAATCTATCTCTTATAGCTTGGTCACTAAATTGGAAAAGCTTAAAGTCTTATGACAGAATGACAGACAGAATAACGTTTTTGGGTCATTCCATGTCAAGTGGTCTAATTTCGAAATCGATCCCCGCGGGACCATTTCCGACTTACATGAAATTTTCACAGTTTGTACTATAAGGCCTTACATGAACATCTGCAAAATTTCAGTTCGAAATATGCATTTTTGGCTGAGCCAGGATCATTTTCATAAAGGTCACTCGTTCCACATAGTCGTCGTCATGAAAAATTTTGCACTTTTGAGCTATACTACCACGGTAAGTAATAGAGCATTGACCCTGAAAATTCATTTCTAAAGTAAACCTCACGCATAGATTACGAAAATTATAAAGACAAGTTACGAAAGTTTTATCCCTTGCTTACATGGGCCCCCAAAGTTGCCGAAAAAAATTTCACTGAAATTTTTTTATGATTTTTAATGAATCTTGCTGGAATAAATAAAGCAGGTATGATGTTCATATTTTGTACTCTGGATGCCTACAAGTCAGAGGATTTACAGCTTTGCAGCCAATATACATTTGTGAATTTGGCGCGACAAACTTGGTGTTTTATGAAAAACGCCAAAAGTGAGCTCTTTTCAGAGGAATAAATCGTTCGGAGGGACAACAGTTAGCGTGTTCTAGTTGCCATTATTAGAAAGAGCAAGTTGTTCTATACCAGAAAACTTATGTCCCATTTTGGTGTCTTGACGGATAAGGTCTAAAATTTCGGGTTGAAGTCCAATATAGTTAGCCCAGTAAAATTGTAATCAAAACGGGAGGGTCTACCTTGCATGAAATGGGATAATAGGTTTCTTTTTTTATATTGTATGCGATAGTACCGAGATGCCAAATCCAATTTTTTTACCTCGGCGACCTTCCGGATCACCCCAAAAAACATTAAAACTGCCAAAATTTCGCACTTTTTTTAGGTTTCGCAAGTTTTAACCATGAAAGAGCACTTTTTCCACAAAGACAATTTAGTACGTTTTAAAAGTATATAAAATTTGCTATAATCTAAGACCAAATTAGTTTAGATAAACCTAATGGTTTCCGAGATACAGCTTTTCAAAGTTAGTCAAAATTTCCATTCATGCTATGTTTTCAAGTATATATTACACAATTGGCCTCAAACCTTTAATAATCCCGCTCAAGGGGTTCAAAGGGTGTCAATTATTTGTGAAACAAAGAAAAAAGAATTAAAAGAAAAGGTTAACAGAGTATAAATCGAAATTGGTGGGTGGCTTATTGCTAATTATCCGTTCTGGAAATTCATTGTTCCAATAGGAAGACATATTCTTAGTTTTATACTTAATAATTTTGCTTTTATTTGAATAATAAATAATATTTGTAGAATAAAATTAATTTCCGTATTGATAGGTTGACATGTTTTTTGTTTTGTTTTTGTTGTTAATGTTAAAAGTTGTTGGGTAAAACTTCCAAAACATATTATAAATTCAAAAGTAACAACAAAGTGGTGTGTCTTTTTTCTGCTGTCTATACTGTGATTGTTGACAAGAGACAGGTGACCGTTGACCCCCTTACACTGTTTCACAGGCTATGCGTTCTGAAACGGTCAGATGAAAAACTGAAGAACTTCTTCACTTACGAGCTTTTACCATTCTCTATGTCTATATTCACTCAAGATGGAATGAGGAAGGGCACAAAATCCTCTTTATATACAGCATTCCAACCTGTTGACATTGTTGATATACAACACAAAACTAAATTTGGGGTTGTAGATGGTGATCATTTCCTCCACAAAGTGGGGTGGCCGAAAAGCTCCTCATTTGAGTTGATAGCTGCCAGATATATTCAATATCTCCTTATATGGTAAGGTCCGCTCACAGCAATAGAGTTTGATGGGTATCGAACACAGAGGCTGAAAAAAAAAAAGAGTACAAAAAGCGCTGAACGTTTTCGCCGAGCAAGGGCACAATCTTCTCCTGAGGTAATATTTGAGGAGGTAACCATGCCTCCGATTTCCCAAGAAAAGTTTTTATCTAGTGATAATAACAAGTTGAGATTCATCCAGCTACTGATGGCAAAGATGAAAACCAAAAACATTCAGGTTGTTCAGGCTGAAGAAGATGCTGACAGGCTGATCGTCACTACAGCTATCACAAAGGCCTCTGATTCTGAAGTAGTGGTTATTGTAGGTGAGGGCATAGACTCGTTGGTAATCCTCACTGGCCTCAGGGGTCCCACATAAAATAACATCTACCTTCAGAAGTACGGAAGAGGCAAAAGGCCAGATGTCCTCTACTCAATCACCTCAATATCTACAGACCGTCATCTCATCCTTTTCACACACGCCTTCAGTGGATGTGATTCTACTTCATGCTTTTTCGGTCAGGGAAAAGGCAAGTTGCTCGCACAAAATTCAATTTGATTGACAAGGGAATCGCACAGATTCCGAAAGCTCTCGACCTGGTTTTACTGTAATGTATTTTTAAAATATTTTAATTACATAAACTTTCTTTAACAAATTTTGGCTTGTATGGTGACTTCTTATTCAAATAAATTTAAATTTTTAAAACACGTTAAACTTATATCTAATAAAAAATTCAAAAACCTTAAGGAGAAAGCAGCAGTTTTTTCCAACCCATATGCAACACCTGACGAAGTAGGTGAAGCAGGAGACAAATTCTCATTGCGCTGTATGGCGGAAAACACTCCATTCAAACCCTCATTTACCTGCGCTATCAGCTCTTTGCAAAGGCTGCTACCAAGACCAACTTCAACCTTGCCAGACTGCCTCCTACTCAAGACTCTGCTAGGTTCCACGCACTTCGAACCTACCACCAGGTGCAAAGTTGGCCTGGTATAGACATCAATCCGCTCAAATGGGATGGTTCTAACAGCTCACGGCCATTCCCCTGGGATGATGTCGAGGGATGTGGCTCCTTCACATCTCATGCAGATGATCTCCTGCAACTGTAAGAAGGTATGTGGCAATGCATGTAGCTGCAGAAAAGCTGGCTTGAAGTGCTCTATTGTCTGCATCCAATGCAGTGGACAGTCGTGCGAGAATCTACCCAAGATCATCGTTGACAATGAAACTGCCGAACTCGATGACTTGCTAGATGACGATGAGCTGGATGGACTGCTCCTACATCCCGAAATCCCTCCAGAGTAGGAACTTGACCAGGTTAAAAAACTACAAGAGAATATGGACATTGAGGCTGAAAAGCATCTTGAACCTGGACCTTCCAAGAAATTGAAAACAATTTGAAACGCGTTTTCTCTGTCACTTTTTCAAATTTTACTGTAATTACAATATCATATTTTGATTACAATAAAACTACAATTATACTTTGTTTGCCTTTTCTTTTAATTCTTTTTCTTTGTTTCACAAATAATTGACACCCTTTGAACCCTTTCAGCGGGATTATTAAAGGTTTGAGGCCAATTGTGTAATATATACTTGAAAACATAGCATGAATGGAAATTTTGACTAACTTTGAAAAGCTTTATCTCGGAAACCATTAGGTTTATATAAACCAATTTGATCTTAGATTATAGCAAATTTTATATACTTTTAAAACGTACTAAATTGTCTTTGTGGAAAAAGTGCTCTTTCATGGTTAAAACTGGCAAAACATAAAAAAGTGCGAAATTTTGGCAGTTTTAACGTTTTTTTGGGGTGATCCGAAAGGTCGCCAAGGTCGGAAAATTGGATTTGGCATCTCGGTCTATCACATACAATATAAAAAAAAGAAACCTATTACCCCATTTAATGCAAGGTAGACCCTCCCGTTTTGATTACAATTTTACTGGCCTAACTGTATTGGACTTCAACCCGAAATTTTAGACCTTATCCGTCAAGACACCAAAATGGGACATACGTTTTCTGGTATAGAAAAACTTGCTATTTTTAATGGTGGCAACTAGAACACACTAACTGGTGTCCCTCCGAACGATTTATCCCTCTGAAAAGAGCTCACTTTTGGCGTTTTTCATAAAACACCAAGTTTGTCGCGCCAACTTCACAAAAGTATATTGGCTGCAAAGCTGTAAATCCTCTGACTTGTAGGCACTCATATAGACATCCAGAGTACAAAATATGAACATCATACCTGCTTTATTTATTTCAGCAAGATTCATTAAAAATCAGAAAAAAATTTTGGCGAAATTTTTTTCGGCAACTTTGGGGACCCATGTAGTCAAGGGATGACACTTTCGTAACTTGTCTTTATAATTTTCGTAATCTACGCATGAGGTTTACTTTAGAAATGAATTTTCAGGGTCAATACTCTATTACTTACCGTGATATTATAGCTTTAAAGTTCAAAATTTTTCATGACGACGACTATGTGGAACGAGTGATCTTTATGAAAATGATCCTGGCTCAGCCAAAAATGCATATTTCGATCTGAAATTTTGCAGATGTTCATCTAAGGCCTTATAGTACAAACTGTGAAAATTTCATGAAAGTCAGAGATGGTCGCGGGGGGACCACTAGACCACTTGACATGGAATGACCCTTTTATAATATATAATTTCTCTGAGAAGCACAACTGTGCAAAGACAAATAAGTTTATTTACGAATCAAGGAAGAGAGTATTTGAATTCACAAGTGAAGAATATGCCCAATGATACAGGCTTACATCAAAAGTATTCCTCAGCTTTCAATCCTCAGTCTATCGGAATAGCTGAACGATTGAACAGATCATTGCTTGATATGGGAAGAACGATCCTCAATGATTTCAGAACTATATTGAAGTTCTGGCCCTTCGACGTAGAGTACGCAAAGTATTTGATAAATTTACATGATCAGCCGATTAACAGTTAAAACAATTAAATTTGAAAAGAAACAACAAAAACGGATAAAATTACATTTGAAATAAATGAGAAACGGAAAAAATCGGAATTCACATAGAATATAATAAGATTAAAACTTTTTAAAACTAACAAATATACAGTAATCCCTCTCAAAGAATTTTCGTCCAGAAAATCAAAATATTCTTTTGGCAAAAAGTTCGTTCGGTTTTTTTTTACGTACCTTGGCTCTAGTAGCACTTACGTGTCGGTCGTTCGATGCCATTTTATTAGATTGTATTGTGACAGCTGTCATATCAGCGTGCATTAAAAAACGTAAACTTATCAAAATGGTTAGTTCTGAGTCGACAATTTATTATTAAAGATGGAAGTAAATAAGTACGCAAGATTTCATGTTTCATTGATGACCAGACAAAAACTGCTAAAGGTTGGATATGAAGTTCTGATTCATCCACCGTATTCACCAAACATTGCACCTTCGGATTTCCATTTATTTCAATCTTTACAAATTTCTCTTAATGGAAAAGATTCAATTCCCCGAAGACTCTAAAGGCACCTGAAGCATGTTTTTGGTTTAAAAAGATAATACGTTTTGAGATAATGGAATTATGAAGTTGCCTGCAAGATGGCTGAAGGCAGTGGACTTACAGACCTGTCATAAATTATGCGTAAGTGACCTTGCTAGGAAAGTTAAAAATCCAACAAGTGATGATTTGATGAAAGTCTACAAAATCATGAGATATTTAAAGAGATCTTGAAGCATGAAGCAAGTTTATCGGAAAAATAATGAACAGATTGAAGTTTTTGTGATGCCCCATGAGCGGATGATACTACAAATAGAAAGTGAACATCCGTAAATATTATTATTTTATTAGCAAATGCAGGAATTGCAGTGACAACAAAAAACACAATCTATAAATGCACAGTCTATGCAGGAAGAGGAATATATCAGCATGGCAAATCCAAGTAATTTAACTATGTTCTTAAAAAATATTTTGAGAGAATTAAATTAAGTGGAGCTTATTACAGATCTTACAAATCTATACAATGATAATCAATCGACGATTATACTGCAAGCACATATATTTGTAATTTTTTTTTATGTTTTATTTTTTTGAATTTTTATGGTGATTTCAAAATTTTTTCGTTTTTCATTTATTTTAAATGTAATTGTTTTCCGTTTCTTATTCATTTTCAAATTTAATTGATTTAACTGTTAACCGTCTGATCACCTAAATTTCTTTCCACTGATTTGTAATCCTTCAACCAATCAATTGCTGTTTATATTTCTCTTATATTTCTTTTATATTTCTAATATTATATATTATAATATCTATATCATTGTTTGCAATTTATAATTTAAACTTGTCCTAATATATAATATATAAAAAGATAATTAATGCTTTTAGACAGTGTCAAAAGCAAAGCGGCCCCATAATATGCACAATTTTATTAATACAATTTTATCGGAAGCGATCAGATCGTAGTCGGCGATATGCTTCAGCGTTTCTTTCTCGTTCTCTGTCTCTTGTCTCTGACTTTGAGCGAGACCGTTCTTTACGCAAGCAGGAAGCTTCTCGCTTTGCATCAGCATCTCGTTTTTCCGCGCGTCGACACAATTTTTCAAATTCAATCACAACTATCGCAACAATGGCGTCTTTTGCATGCGCAACAATCCCATTTAAAATCCAGTTCTACAACAATCACAGTAAACGCAACAATTGCGTTTTTTTGCATTCGCAACAATCACATTTATAATCATAAGAAAATTAAAACAATATCAGGTTTCTTGGATTGTAGCAACCCATTATTAGCAAATCACTCCTTGGGGGGTCAGGGAGTGGTCCTACAGATGTTTTGAACGTGGTCACCTACTTTTTGAGGCTGAACACAATGGTCAAGGTTTCATTCTATCTCTAATCATTTGGCCACTAGAGAGTGTGACATCCAGAACAAAATAACACCACTAGCGGTTCTCTTTTTTTTACAGGCAAGCTGTACAAATAGGACCGCTAAAAATAAATGTTTGTTTGTCCCGTATACACTCCTAGGCCCTTTGACCTATCTGGACCAAACTTTGCAGAATTACACTTTAGGACCCTGAGGAAGAAACGAGCTACCTTAGAACCTGGAGACATCACCCCAAGGGGATGGAAAGCAGTGAAATCCACACAAATATTGTTAAGCATTAATTGCAACTAATATATTATTGTGCATGATAGCGATGGGGTTTTCGGGTGAGATGTAGATTTGTAATGATCAAATGATTTTTTACTAACTAGAAAAGGTTTGAAGTGATAGGGCTATGACGTTACAAAATTCGAATAACTTGGAACTAGAGGTGTACACTGGGAGGACGGTGAGTGGATGGGCAAATATGGTTCAAAGATACTTCTACGAGGTTTTCGGGATAGATATAGATTTATAATGAGATCAGATCTTTTGAGTTGTTGTTTTTTTTGTATCAATCGGAAAAGTTTCGAAGTGATCTCGCAATTGCAATTTCTTTATCATTCACATTAGGACATTATTTTGTTTTTGTAACCCGAGCGAAGAACGGATCTTTTTCGCTAGAATCTTATAAAATTAAGCAGTTAATCTCGTTTTGTCAGCCATTGACTTCCAACTTTACTTTGCTCTCCCTGTCACATGCCATGACAAATTGGTACCGAAATCCGTCTTCCTGTATCAACCATCATTATCATCCAAAGAAGCCGATGTTTGTTAGGCCTTCAACCTTGGCTGTGCAGTTCTCAGCAATACAATCATACGACTCTGTCGCAGCTACGCCACTTTATTCACAAGCGTTTCCTTGAGACGACGATATTCTACCCACCAGAACGAACGAGGATCCTGTCCGATGGTTGAAAAACTATGTCAAGATCGCTCAGTACAACGCTTGGAATCACTGCAGTCAACTCTCCAATGTATACTTCTTATTCGGAGGCACAAAAAAAAACAGTGGTTTGAGAACAATGAAGCTCAGTTGACAACATGGCCCTTATTCGAACAACTTTCGATTGACGTTTATCGAGATATAGGGAGCTTGAGTCTCCGTGATCACCGAACACCTTCGCCTCAGAGAGCATAAGCTTAAGATCCCAACATCTGCTCCACTGCTTCGAAGTGTTAGAGGTAATCAGCTGACCTTTACTCGGCGAATGCACTGTCAGAATAGAGATTAATGGTCTTATCCTCCTATTGAATTTCTATGTAATTGATAAGTGCAATTTCGACGTTATGTTAGGATGGGACTTCTTGCGGACCACCAAGGCTCAGATCGATTGCTCAAGAGGTTTTGTTATCATTGGCGACACGACGCTTCAGTCTGATATGCCGAAAAACCGTACTTGAATGCCACAGAGACGATACTCATTCTCCCTCACTCAGGCATGTCAATTTCATCCTATCCCATAGACGCCATCGACAGACCAATTGTAGCCGTGCCATTAATGCATGAACCTTCTGATTGCTGACATTGTTACAGAGCTCCAAAACAACAGAACCATCATTTCGGTAATGAATCGATCAGCGGAGTCGATGCCAAAACGACGATGTTCCTGCCAAAACGAAGCTTGCACAGTTCCAGCTGATAGAAGCTCAGCAATCACTGCCGTTTCAAGCAGTGGGAAGAAAAAAGCATGCCCGCCTTTGTGAAATGTATGGACTAAAATTATAAAAATAAATTCTTAATGTGGGCGGAATATTTTGCAAGTTTGAATATGAACAATTCATCAATAATTTGTTTGTGTCATTTGAATAACTTGTAGCAATAGCAATTGCATGCAGTTATTATTAAAACAGCCCATATATGTAAGAATAATAATAATAATAGCTGCAGTTGGTTGGTGAACAAAGAAAGAAAGAAAGGAAGGAACAAAAAAAGAAAGCGGAATCTAGAAATCACGCAACAAGAAATATAAAAATGTATACAAAATTGCCCCTAATTTAAAATATAAGGGGAATAACAAATAGAAGAATCCCTTTATTTATTACAGCAGCTACGAACGAGTATATTAAGTACAATTAATATTAAAGAGGAATACAGGATGAATTTAGACCAGAACCTAACTAAAACGTGTTTCTGATTCTCGATGGACAGTAAAGCAGTAATCCATAGTGGCAGATTAATAATCAATGTACAGTAAAGACATTCTCTAAACGCTACAAGAACCCATGTAATTTCTAATGTAATTAATAGCTATTAGAAGAAACGTGTTAGGAAGACGGAAGAAGAGGACATTCCTGCTAACCGAATGGAATTATTATTAGCCAATGTAATGTTTAACTTTTCAAATGAATACATTATAAAATTTATTTTGTATCAGATACAACCAAAGATAGCGTTAAATTAATATTATACAAATATGAACAATCTTTAAATCAATATTACAAAAATAAATCTTTCTTCTATACTTAAGATTGATTAAAAATAATGCTTTTATTTCAGATGTAAGGTTTATTTAAATGATAAGACTTTCTACTTAAAGATTAACATTAAGAACTGTAATGATGTCAATCCAAATATAAAGTTTATTTCAGAATCTAAAAATGGAAAGTATTTACTGAAAAACTGATGCAAACAATTAATGAGTTCATCCTGATAATGGAAAAATAAACAGTCAAGTGTGCCAATAAAATTAAAAGATATACAGCGATTGAAAGAGAAGTTCTTTTTTATGAATATGCGAACCTCTGAGTTTTGGAGACCCAATTTCCAATGTAAAAATACGAAAACCTTAAGCTGTTCCTGCCAAAGATATCGGCATTGACTCTTTTAATTACATATTTTTGAGATATTTAAGTTGGTATAATGCTATTTATGAAGGCTAAAAAATTTACAATGTTTATAGCTATAAAATAAAGTTTTTAGACAGATTTGTAATTAATCAAAACTAAATTAGATTGATATATTATTACAAATGTGATTTTGAATCTATAAAATAAATAGATTTAAAAAAAAGTAGATTAAGATTAAATATTAACGTGCTATAAAATGTGTTAAAAAGTAGATTATTTTCGAGGATCTCCTTAAAAAAAAAACAAAGAAAACTTCCGTTTATCTAAAGAAAGAAAGAAATGAAAGTTTTTCTCTTTTTGTAGATAGGTAAGGTATATTCTTAGTATTTTGTTATAAAGTCAACATTCCTACTGAAGGTTGAAAGGTAAACAATGAATGGTGAGATCGTACCTTGTACTATAATATTCTGTCACAGTAGTTATTCTACGAACAATTTTTTCATTGTATATAAAATGTGTTAATAAACGCAATGCACACTCTGATAATTTCGTGGTAGTAGTTTAATAATTTTCACTGAAACACTATAAAGATTAAAATCGTACATAATGTAAAGAAAAATGATTAAAAGCGAAAGTAAGAAAAAAATAGCAGTTAACTGAAACAAAGAACTGCATTTTTGCAACGTCTAACAAAGAAGCTAAACAAATACTTTTCCAGTGTTCACAATGAAGGAACAATAGTTTGTAGCCTATTTAGTATTTAAGTTCGTGTAACTTTCAGTCTTCATGAGAGCTTAAATCAGTAACTCAACCATCCCACATAAACACAACCAAACTTTCATCTTGCTTTTGGGTTATTCCATGTCAAGTCATCCAGGCTATGTCACCCACTACCTAGCTGAGAACTGAGATTTTGTGTACTGCTATTATACTTAATTTCATGAACTTTTGCCAATTTTTATTGCTTTATATTCATTCTGTTGGTAATAATAGCAGAAAGTTTGATGCAATGTGGTACTTCAAAGCGAATTGTGAAAATTTGAAAATTGGCTGCAGTTTTTAAATGGAAACAAGTAGGATGACAATTTTTCCCTGAATATGCGTTGTGACATGTAGTTTATGAAAACATAAAACAATTGGCCGTATAAAAATTTTTTTTAATTGTTTTATAATTTTTTGTTTTGTTTTACAATTTTTTTGTTTTGTTTTTTGGTTAATTTAAAAAAAAAATTTGGACACTTGCTCTACTCTGAAAATCCTTGAAAAAATTAAAAAGTGATTTACAAATAGTAAAGTTTCATCACAAAAAAAAATCATTTTGTAGAAATGAATTGTTCTTACCAAAAAAAATTCATGAAAGAATTGGCCATATAAAATTTTGTAGATTAATTTTTTTTGGTTAAATTTCTCAAAAAAAATTTGGACACTTACCCCCATCTGAAAATCCTTGAAAAAATTACAAAATGATTTACAAATAGTAAAGTTTCCTCACAAAAAAAAAAAATCAGTTTTGAGAAATGAATGGTACTCTCCAAAAAAAAATTGTGAAAGAATTGGCCAAATAAAATTTTGTAGTTTAATGTTTTTTTTGGTAAATTTCTAAAAAAAAATTTGGACACTTGCCCCCATCTGAAAATTCTTGAAAAAATTAGAAAGTGATTTACAAATAGTAAAGTTTCCTCACAAAAAAAAAAATCAGTTTTGAGAAATGAATGGTACTCTCAAAAAACAAAATTGTGAAAGAATTGGCCAAATAAAATTTTGTAGTTTAATGTTTTTTTTGGTAAATTTCTAAAAAAAAATTTGGACACTTGCCCCATCTGAAAATCCTTGAAAAAATTAGAAAGTGATTTACAAATAGTAAAGTTTCATCACAAAAAAAATCA